>CAXITT010000057.1:1512781-1578924 GCA_964033795.1 Lymnaea stagnalis
TTGAGAAAATGCATTCATTTATATTCTATCAATTATATCTATGTACTAAAATTGTTTTTTAATTAACGAGTGGAATGTGTTCATGATGTATGCATCCTATCTTGTTCAAGTAACCTTTAATTTTTTTTAATAGCATTTGTCAGTGTCTTTTTCAGCTTTTATCGATATAGCATTTTCATTTTTTTTTTTCTGATGTCAATTGATGAATCAGGAGGAATAGTTTTGGAACTACATAATTGAAACTTTGCATTCTTATTTGTATTGAAATTCTCTGCTTAATGATGGATGGTTTTTAAACAAATATCTCATAGGAAAATTTTTCCAAATTTTTGTATTTATGTATTTTATTTATTAGGTTCGTGAGTTAATTTTTTTTTCTATCTTTCTGTCTTAGTTTTCTAATTGTTTTTTAATTCATGAATGGTATATGTACATGGTGTATGCATCCTATATCATTCATGCAGCCTCTACTTTAAAAAAACACAATTTTATAAATTTTTTTTCATTTTTCTCAATTTTGCATTTTCTGGATTTTTTAGGACCGCCAAATGAATCCGGAGGAAACGTATTCTAGCTACAGCCTTCAAACATTGCATGCTTCTTTTCATTGATATTCTTTACGAAATTCAAGAGGCTTTTATATATATATCCAACTAGAAAGTTTTATAACATTTTTACATTTGATACCCCTGAAGAGTTCTCAAATATTTATGTGACCCCCACATACATGCCATTTGTAACACTTCCAATAACTGCTGTGTAATAATCTTCTTTAAACTTTTTTTCAATGTTATTCTTAATGTGTATGGCAAGTTTCATTTACAATACAGTACAATAAGTTACAATACAATGCAATACAAATTTGTCTTTATTCATTTTGCGTAAAGTCAAAATTGGTATTAAATGTTTAATTTTTTGCAATAAAAGTCACAACAAATTTAAAAAAAAAAAAACTTTAGTGGATTTTTGTCTTTCTGTTTGTGTATGGTTTGTATGTACTATATTTTTTTCAATGGCTCTATTTATTTAGGTTATCAGTATTTTATTTTCAATGTGGCATGACTTAGTTGCCTTGAAACCAAACTCCCTTCACAGATCACATATATTTGCTCCCACTCAATCATTACATCTGTACTTAAATGAAGAAATGATACAAACAATAGTTAACTGTACGGGTACCAACAAGGAAGGTGAGAAAGTAAAAGGAGACAAATGGCAAAGGAATGATGTGACCTAATTGAATGAGTTTATTGGCTGCCTACTCCATACTGGCCCCTAATTTATTTTATGGATTACTTGAGTACACAACTTAAATAACTAACAACCAAACAAAAATATTCTCAAGTCAGTTAAGGTTGTTTTTTTTCTATTAAATTTTAAATTATGTACCAGTGTGTTAGACCCAGTAGACAGCTATGGTAAAAAAAAAAAAAGACTAGTCTTCCAAAAATAAGTCTCTTTCTCATACTTTATACAATGGCATCCTTTAACTTTAAGATGTTCATTGCAACTACCTTGTGAATTAGGTCAAGTCAAATGAGAAAGGTTGTTGAAAGGAGATTCAAGATATCAGGAAAAACAGTCAGTGTCCGCATGTATGACTCCCAGTGCCAAGGAAAAGGTTTAAAATTGGTGGTTTTGTTCTGACTAAGCCAATCTCTCTAGAGGAATAGTTGAAATTAATTCATTATGAATGAAATTTTCATTATTTATATTCCTAATTAATTCATAAAGTACTGCGTGATTAAATCTTTTAACCTAAACAATACACATAAATAATCTTAAATAAAGGATTTAATTTTAATAATTAAATTAATATTATTACTTTTCTAAAATGCAAATGAAAACAATAAATGTATCAAAATCATCTTCATTACTAGATTTTTAAAAAAAATGATCTACGAAAATGGATTAAACTAGAAAAAGAAAAGCAAGAAAAAAATCTACCGGTACTATTAGAAATTAACAAAGCAAAAATAAAAAAAAACAACTAAAAAGAATAAAACTATTAATCAATGAAATAACAAGGAGAAAAAACAATTTAAAAAAATAATTCTCATACTATTATTGCTATCACACCCAGCTCCGAAGCCATTTAATATGTACGGAGCCACTCCGGGTGCGAAGCGTCATTGGCGACCATAGATATAGATGCAGCCTTAAATTAAATGATAATTTAAAATTATAAATAATCAACCAATTAAAATTTTAATAGGAAACATGTTATCAGCACTTCCGCCAACATTAAAATGAACAAAGGGGAATGACTCCTGCACAAATATGAAATAAACACTCTAATGATGTCATTGATATTAGTCCCAACAATAGCCCATTTAGGACATTGAGATAAGTTCGTGGGTCATGATAACCAAGATGGCGGCCGCGGGCTGATCTCTCCTAATTGTTTTTTTATTCAAAAGAACATTCGTTTTATGGGAAGTGTGGATAATAATTTTTGCGGTGAATTAAAATTGAAGTATACACTTCTGATACCGGGTCCGAATAGCCGCAGCCAAAGTTTTCATTATAATAACAGATAAGACAGTATCAGTAGCCGATTTTCCGCCAAATTAAAAAAAGCAAGTTTGATCTTGAATCTTGATTGATGTCATGTTAATGATTATAGAACTATATTTAAAATAGAATTAAAAAATACAATAAAATTATAAACATAAACATATTCTTACTTGCTTTTAGCTGTACGCCACATTGTTCTTCGTGTTTCTTCAACGCTATATTTAATATAGAAGTCTTCAAAATATGGCACATTTCTCCATTGATAACAATGGCAAACCAACAGGAAGTATCCGTCTTAACCGTCACGTGACCAACCGAATGTAATGAAGCCCTCACGTGCAGGAATGCCACTCACTTTTTTTTAATTTCCCAAGATTTCCCAAGATCATAAAAATATATAAGAGTTTTTTTAAAGGGGTTTTTCTATGTAATTAATGTAATAATAGATTGAATTAATGCCCCTGAAAAGCATGGTACATTAATTGACTGAAATTTATTGAAAAAGACATTTTAAAAAATGTTTATCACATAAAAGAAACAATCAATTTGTTTTTAAAAAAATTATTTATAATCCAAAATATCAATACCCACTGGATTTAGACTACTAAATATTACCTCCGAATTCTCTGGTAAAAATATCATCTACAATACATGTGTAATATTAGTCACTTGGAAACACAACTTACAAGGCTAATCAACACAGAATTCCTTTTACAAGGGCAAAAGGTTCTTCATCAAAAAATGATTTTTCTTATTGTAAGTCTATTTTTTTCTTGTAAATTTACATTATAACGATTTTTTAACAACAAAAAATACTTTTAAAGGTATTGTTCATATATAATCCTAAAACGTAGGCCTATACTTTTAATATCTTAGTTACCTGTGTTTCAATCCACTAATATTTTTTTCAATTGATGAAAATTAGGCTGGATTTTTTTACAGATGCATTATATTTTGAACACATTGTAGAAGTAATTGAAATAATCAAATGTTACTATGGCATGGATTCTTGATTGAACACTATCGTTCACTCTTCGGCTTGTACTGTTTTTCGTATGGCTTCTAATGTCTAACAGCCTAATGATAAAGTTTCCGAGCCTACCCCCACCCCAAATTTAATAAACATTCAAAATCTGGATGTAATTTGTAAATCTTCATTTTTAAAAAAAAAAGAAGAGAAAATTGAATTTTTCTTTAATTATTAACTTTTTAACAATTCACAATAATATTACTTTAATATTGAAGAGTTTTTATTTATTTGATGAGTGGATTTAAAAAATTAAAACCAGAAAAGAAAATTAATACAATTAATTTGTTGCCTTGTTACTTTAAAAATGATTTTGCTTTATTTTCACTCTATTTTTTATCACATATTGTTGCGGTTTTTTTTTTTTCGAAAAATATAATAAAATATTCCCCCCAGTTAAGATTTCCCAAGGTTTTGCCTGATTTTCAAAAATTATTCCCGAAATCCCAAGGGGGTCGTGAATTCCCAAGATCTTGGGAAATTTTCCAAGGTGTGGTAGCCCTGCTCACGTGACGGGCCGGATCTGAATAGCCAATTGCTGCTATAGGTACCAGGGTATCTAATGCCACTCTGTTTTGAAAATTTGCGCATGTGTTGTTTCACGGTAGTTTCACCATGACAACATTTCCGGACAACTGCGCCCAAGGAAGTGAACTTCATATAAGGAAAATGAAAAAAACATTCCTTTTGCCTTGCATTATATATTATCTTACAGTAACAGCCTCATCAAATGAAGATATTAAAGATTTAAATTTTTTTGATGATGTTCCAACTGGTAAAACTTAATTTAATGATATACTTTTTCTTAACTATTTCCACACATAAGCCATGCCAAATGATTATCATGAATCATGGCAATGATTATGCTCAGCCAATGATGAGACCTAACTATTTTAAAATCATAACATATAATTTGTAGGCCTACTTTACTGTACAAGAAATTACCACTTGGTTTCATGCACGTTTTTCAAAGCTATTACAGTATTACTATTAATATCATTAAAAAGAAAAGCACCAACCTTTTGGGGGGGGGGGGGGGGGGGGGAGGGGGGGAGAAAGAAAATAAGTCAAGGGAGTCATTAACATATGATCACTTAATTATATTTATTTCTTTAAGTTCTTTAAGCTTCAACTAGAGGAAGAAATGCGGAGTTTAAGTCTTGGGTTCGTAGGCATTCATTTGATTAGATTAGATTACTGTAACATTTTTTTGTGGGGTTTACCTCTAAACCTAATTCAGAGACTCCAGAAGGTATAAAATACTGCAACCTGCATTGTATCGCATATATTATAAAGAAATCTGAACACATTGACATCAACCCAGTTCTTAAAGTTCTCCTCTTGCTTCCAGTGAGTGAGCGCATTGAACACAAATTTATGTCCCTGGCGTATAGGTGTATGGAAAGCTCTGCACCTGTATATCTTCAAAAAACTGATTTCTAAACATGACATGCACACATACAGAGCCTGCTCTTCTCAACACACTCTTTACTGAAAGTTCCCAGTGTGGATGGACAGAAATCATATGGAGTGCCCTCTTTTGAAGCTATTGCGCCTAAATTGTGTAGCAGTTTGCCTCAATCTTTGAGGGAAAGCGAAAATGATAAAAAGTCATTTAAAAACAATATATAGACTTTTTCTTTAAATAGATTTTAGGACATCAGAGCACTGTGAGCATGCTAAAATAGAAAGCACACAAGCGCTATAAAAGTACTCAATCATCATCATCATTTGATCATATTAAACTGACATAACAAGATGTGACATGATCTTGACTGCAATTTGATGAAATCAAAGCTGCACAGAACATTTTTCAGCCTTTTATGACCTCCGTTGGTGGCATTTGTCTTTTAATAATATACTATATATTAAGTATTATTATATTTATAATATATTTATAGTATATTATATAGCACATGTTAATCTGTTTTGAATTTCTTAAGGGTTGATCACCTATAATTTATTTTAATTGTTCTCATATAGTGTATTAAATACATAGCTTAGATAATTTAGGGGCTGTATATACATGATGTCATATAATTTGGCACATTTTTTTACCCCCACTCCCCAGAAACTTCATTTCATTTTTTTTTAACCAAAAAAAAGGGAGATGGGGGATGTGCAAAGCCAAAACTTGGCCGGCTAGTTGAGTTATTAATTACTGGAGGCAAGGCACCACAGTACATGTCAATTTAAATAAGAATTGTCACATTGTGGTTTACGTTTTATATTGATAAGACAAGAACAGACAGATGAAACCATTAAAATTAAACACCACACTTTTGAAAAAGTAAATCAATTCAGATACCTAGGATCTTTATTAAATGAAAGAAATGAATTACTAACAGAAATATAAAAAAAATAATATTGCTCGGAAACAGGGCATACTTCAGACACTTCAGTTGTCCAAAAAATACTCAAAAGTAAAAACATAACAAGAAAACTTGATAGGATGGTCTGTTACACCTAGTAAAAATAAAAACAAAAAATTCGGGAGGGTTGGGAGGGGGTGGGGGTCGGCACTGCTCCCCTCTCCCCACCCTTCCCAAATAACGTCCCTGCCACCCCTCCATCAGATATATGTCAAAAAATTTAGACTTCCTTTTCTTTTAAGACATCATCACCAATTCATGACACCCTCCTCCCCTATTTGCATGAAATCATTTATTTTATGGATGGCCCCAACCTCTTAGGCATGAATTTATTTTGTAATGTGATTGCAAGCATAAATCAAGGTCACTATAATGATTTAATCCAGCAGACTGGCAGAATTCAAATTTGTACTTCTTTTTGGCATGTTTAACATGAACACAAAATATTGGCCGACATCACCAAAATAATTAAACAAGTAAAAATTGTCTAATATGTGACTGAGATAAAAAAATAATAATAATGTAATTTTACCATTGTACTTTTTTTTTGTAAAAGATTGGTAACATCACATTGGGGTGGTAAGTTTTATTTTAGTTTAGTATATTGAAATGGATCTTAAAAAAGTATGGCATGACATCAAATGTGGATAGACAAAATATTTTAAATTAATCTAACAGGTAATCTTTTTTATGTTATGATGAAATAAGGTCAAATTTTCACTTTATACTTTCAGAGTTGCGATGTAGTGGCTGTCAACTAACTGTTAAAGGTTTGTCCTTGTATTTTCTTTAAAGAGCTAGCTATTTTTTTCTTCAAGCAAAATGAATTGGATTTTGGAAATTTATAAATTTAAATATAATTAAGGAACCACATCAAAATGCCATAAAAGAATATCAATGCTATGAATGTACTTTCAGCAGTTTAAATAAAAATGATTTTATTTATAAATGATAAAAACCAATCAATCCTGTAACTATGAAATTTTTATGTTAAGCAATATCCAAAGAATAAATAAGAAAGTAATGAGATGAAAAGCACATTAAAAGATTTTGAGAAAAACTATTGACTGCACACTTGCTTACACCCAAACATGCCAGATGCTATTGACTTAATGTATAATCTGTGCAGCGCATCACTCGAGGACACAAAAACACCCGGCAAAAAAAGCACCTGAGCATATGCATATGTCTCCCAGGAGTGTCCGTCTGTGATAACTGGGCTCACACTGCTGACAGTTGAATGTTCATATTGTAGCATTGTCCAGTGCAGAACATACTTGTGACAAGTGAACAATCCATTTAAGAGAATACTTTTTAAAGTGCATTCACTTCTTGAAATTTTTAGAGGAATCTGTTACCTACAGCAGCGCAGCACAATGTTATGATGTTCATACTTAATTTAAACATTTAATTTTTTATCCAAATAATACAAAATGTATATAATTTTTTTAGTTTATTTTGTATTAAATCACTGTTGAAATAAGGTGAACACCTTTCCACTGTGTTCTACAAATTTAAAAAAGGGGTTACATCCTTCTATTCTTTAGTTTTAAATGGAATATTACTGAGAAACAAGGAAGGACCTATAGAGAAGAGGGTCCAAAATGCTATGAAAAAGTTGTGCCAGGAATCCAAAATGACCATATCTGAATACAACCCAAAGCTCGTTACAAAAGTATGCAAATTCATCACAGGTAAAGAATGATATGGTCATATTTATTTGTTTCACAATGTATTTGTAAAGTTTAGTTCTTGCTATGTTTTCTTAATTTTATCCTCTTTCATTAAGGCCTAGATTTCTGATTATTTCATCTCCGTTGCTTGCTAGCTTCCATTGAAAGTTGAAATCATTACTTTTTAGTATAATTGGTTGTAGCATGACATGTAGCATGTGTGAGGATGATGGGATGCACCTGACTAATTCAACATTTGTTGCCCCTGTACTGTTTGCATGTTTCTAAGATAAGTTGATAAAATAGTTAGGTAATAAATAAAATAGAGTGACATACCCTGTGCAAGCCTTGCATTTTATTTTTATTTAAAACATCAAATATTCCAGATCTTTTTAAACTTTCTTTACTTGCATGTCACTTTACAAGCCATTGGTGGGGGATGGGCTGGGGTGTTTATGGGAGGCTGGATGAGTAGAAAGTTTCTTTCTCCTGTTCTCTCAAAGTAGAAGGTAACAAACCATGAATTGTTTAATCAATGTAATGCAGATAAGCATCAACTGGAGGTGACAGATGAGCTCATCAAACATTATGGTCAGGAACGACACCCAACTTACTTGGAGCTCTCGCATCGCATCTGTCTGGAAGTCTTACATTTGTGTGCCGGTAGCTCAGACTCCCACAAAGAGGTTTGCAAATACTATGAAAGAATATTGAATTTCAATGTTAGGAAAACATCCACCTCCCAACTGGGCCCTTTTCATAATTTTAAATTTTTATAGGATCTCTGGAGTATTAACTTCTCTGTTACAAAGTTTGAATTTTTATGGATATCCTTTTGTTTCAAATTTAAATAGACATGCCTATATTTATGTCACTACAATTCCATTTATAGCATAGAAATCATTATCAGTGGCACTACAGCCCATTTAAAGACATGGCCTGCTTTACAACATCCTATAGCTTTGAAATGTATCCCGTATTGTGTATTTCTTGAAATTATTCTTTATCCCAATTCATTTATACTTCTGCTTGTATATCATATATCAATCAAAGCTGATTGTAGTTTTGAATACGACCTTGGCCTGTATTGTTTTTTCGTTGTTCTTTTCTTTCTAGTTTTGAATTTTAATTGTAGAAGGCTTTTGCTGTATTAATTGTTTTATGTGAACCATCCCCAGGAGGAAACGTTGCTTCAATTTAATGGCATGTCTCAGGATTTCACCATTAAACCAGGCGATAACATTAAAATTGCCCAACCAGTTGGTGAGAAGTTTCATCAAGAACTTTAGTGCTATACACACCCAGTTACTTTGTTAAGATTCCCAAGTAGTAGCCAAAACTTGAGATATTTTAAGTGGAAGGTACAGTTATGATCTGGAGAATCACTTCAACTGCTTAACTTAACTTTTGTTCTAATTCTGTATGGTACAATTTTTTTCTGGATGTCAAATTTTTAAGACAATTTTTTTATTATTGGTTTCATATTTTTTATGACCACTAAATACTCATTTTACCTGCATTTTAAAGAGATTTCCTTAACCGTAATTAAATTTATGAAGATGACTGCAGAAATAAATTTTGTGGCGGCATTTTCTGGAGTCATAATTTTATAAGAACATCCAAATGTTTTAAAACTTAAGTAAATGGAAAAAGTCTTCATCATTTAGATATCAATATTGGAAGAAGAGTTTTTATTTAATATTATATTAGACTAAATCGCCCTTTTTTCTGTAGTAGCAGTTTAATCTATTTATATACCTTACTGACTGACATGCATTTGCAAGCTTATTTTTTGGTCTGTTTTTTCGTATACAGCCCAGGTTGGCATTTAAAGACGTAGCAATAAAGTAACCATCTCATAAACATTTAAAGTGACATACTTTACAAACTCTATGAAAGGAGAAAGAAATGAGTGGTCACTTATTCATTGAAACTACAACAGTATTTTGATTTCTTCTGTTATGTGAAGCTGTGTGAAATTTATCTAAACAGCTACAATAAAAAGAAAAATGCTACAATAAAAAGAAAAATGCTTCATAACTTATATTACTGTCTTTTCATCTGAAAAAGTAGTATTATATTAAGGAACCAACTTTCTAAAGCAGTGAGATAATGGACAATTTGTTTCAACTGTGATTTGTACAAAAAAAATTTAAAATCTGTATCGAATATTGTTGTATTTTTAACAGCATGCTGTGTTTTAAACTAATATAATATTTATAAACTTTCAATTGGAAAGAAGTTTGAATAAATTTAAGTGCAAATCTTTATTCTAAGGTGTTTAATGTGTGCCTTCCAGCTGATTGCAACCCATGTTACACCATAGTCTTTAAGCATACATTTTTCTAACAACTGCATGAAAACAAGTGTGTAAATTGTGTGCCAAAGATACAAAGAGATTACCCATTCATATTTTTACTACACTGCCTTCAACTATTTATACTTTCATTATTCATGAAAATGTAGTAACAAAGAATTGTAACTGTAAAACCAAAACAAATAACAATAGCATTCAATAGCAATAATTTTTTTATAAAGAGAGATGCTTAAACTTAAAGTAAGACAGAATAACTTATCACAGTATTTTATTTGACACTTTTTTCTACATTGGTTTTGAAATGGACGGATTTGTATGTGTAAAAAAAAAAAAAAATTCTTAAAAAATAAAGTACTTGTATATTTACAATAAGCTGGATCAAGTCTTCAATGGAAAAAAAATTTGACCAAAAAATTATTGAGTGAAATTAATATGGATTTCACGGTATTTATTTGACAGTTGTATCCCAGATTTATTGTTTAAGTAAATAATAATTTAAACTGAGTTCTGTCTTAAATAAATAAAAATGTGGAATGAATTTTTTTAAAGTGGATCAACAACAAAATGAAAACAAATTGATATATTTTTAGCCTCCATGTTCCATACATCAATCAGTGAGTGACAATGCAAATTCCAAACTCAAGGTTTGATTGTAAAATCACTTTCGGTTGTCACAAGCAAATTATAAAATATAATAAATTTTATAAACTGGACAGCTGGACCAGCTGGCTAATATGACTAAGATCTTTAACCCCTTAGGTCTTGACTTGGAAACAATGTTTCAGCCATAAAAAATATGAGCCCCTTCATACATGACAGAAATATGAATCCTTGATCAACTAGCTGCAGATGATTAGTTTAGCTGTAGCAGAAGTGACTTGAGCTGACGTGCCTCATAAGCCACTGTGTTCCTTCCAGGATGCATGGGCTCTTCTTCCAGTGGTTGTTCAATAACTGCTTTCACTGCCTTTCCATACACTGATAAGAATAAAAAAACAAACCAAATCATGACACAGATACACACCAAATCATGATACACACCAAATCATGATACAGATGATAAGCACCAAATCATGACACAGGTGATACACAATTTAAGATATAGGAAGTTCTATTAACACAATTTGAAAGAAGAGAAAGGGGGGGGGGGGGGGGGGGCAAAACTTAAATTATGTCTTATGGGAATGTCACAGAATTGATGTAAAATAATGAGTGAGCATAGCTGAAAAATCAATGAGAAAATAAAAACAAGTGCCTGTCATGTTTACAGAAGTGAAGCCTGCAATGTTTAAAAGCCGACTCACGTTCACAGCACTCCAAGAACTGGATACATTCATTGATGACAGAGTCTCGTATCATGATCATGTGTTTGCTCATGTTTTCTATCAATGAAAGGAAACAGCACTTTGCATAGAACCACGTGTCGGTGCCCAGTTTCTTATTGTAGGGCTCTAAACTCTTGATGACCCTTGAGATACCAAACTCGTAGTTCCCCTTGGCGCAATACAAGGTCCTGCAGACAAACGGATATAAAGACAACAATTCAGCACTCAGTATGTCATGGCGAGTTACAGACTTCCATTCACAGCACCTCCATTTAGAAACAGTTACATTGAAGATTGCTCCACTGAAATATCCCATTTCTTAATTTTTATTTACAATAGACTTAGATGGGCAATCAGTAACCCATCACACAAAATGAGGCGCCACAGTTAAATTTTTTCACCCCCAGCTTTCATTAAAAAATTGTACATCCATTCAACTTCTTCTTTAGGTTGTTATCAATGCAAAGATTAAACCAATGAAAACTTGTAATTTGATTATTTTTATTTCCTTGAACCTTAATAAATATTATGTGATCAATTATGTTACTAAAGATTTAGGAATTGAAAAACTTAAGGCTGATAAAAAATAATTTTAAAATTAAATTAAAAAAATTATTTGATTTATCCTTTTCTCTTTTTAAAAAAAGTTTTTGCATAGTGTATGGCAGCTAGAGTGAAGCATGAAGGTATAGCCACACTATAAACAAGGAAATATAATCTTTAATTTTACATTCAATTCATCTCACAACATCAACAATACACACTTTTTCAACCAACACTCCCTGACTTTTACTGCGTGACTTTGATAATTTGAAAAGGTTACAGAACTATTCGTATGGGCACAAAAATGTGTTTGGTTTAGCTCATGAGCACCTTTGACATCAAGATTCGGCAGGCGAACTTAAAAGGGTTGGCCAATCCTGACTAAGGCATATTGCGGTGTAAAGAGTTGTGTTATAACACAGATGGAAAATGTTATGAAAAGAAACCAGATAGAGTACAGACAGTAGGATTATGAAAACCACACACACTGCACCTTCATCATTGCATGCATTGTTTAATTTGACAAAAATTCTGCAAGTAGAGTCTCATCCTCAAAACACCCAGATCATGACCTACCCTATGACCCATGACCTACCTTATGACACGTTACCCGCCCAATGAATGACCCATGACCTACCCTATGACCAAGTTGACTATACACAGGTGGTAGATTTTTTTATCAGGGTCCTCATAGGCCACTTGCTCCTCTTCCTTCTCAATTTTTCTCATCAGCTCTTCTGCCTGGAAGTACAATTAATCCTATAAGATGACAAACACGCATGGTTCATCTCTAGAATGACTGGTAAAAAAAACAACTATTTGACTTAAACTTAAACTATCCAGCTAAGAAATTCATTTCGTGAATAAATTGTAGGTCATGCTTACCTCTTCATTTTGACTGGTCATAATGTACGACACACAAAGGTTGGCCAACACAATAGCACTGACACTCAAAAGCTGGAAGATCAGGAGTACAACAAAAATTTATAGTTACAATTTTACAAGAAAACATTTCAGAGACTCAGAATCAGAAGAATAAACATGACAGGAGCTTCTATGCCTTCTCCTATTAATATTCACACGGTGTTAACAAATGATTAAATTATACAGAGGATTATAATTCAGAGTATCAGAAGTGTTCTCTACTTTAATGGAAAGTAGTCAGAGTAACAGAGGTATGAAATCTATTTTATAGGAAAGTAGTCAGAGTAACAGAGAGGTCTAAAATCTATTTTATAGGAAAGTAGTCAGAGTAACAGAGGCATGATCTCTATTTTAGAAGAAAAAATCTGGATTTTTTAAATTTATTATTATATTACTATATTACATCACACGTTTCCTACATTTTCATAGTTTTTCTTGACTATTGGTTCATAGAAACCTGCAGCCTCTTTGTACTTGTTCTCCTGCATGAACAAGACATGGGCCACATTCAGCTTCCAGGCATCATGCTCATTACAAAACTCCACTGACTTGCGGAAGATCTTCTCCACTTGTTGATAATTTTCCATGTCCCAATAGATTTTTGCTTGTTGCATTAAAATTGGAATATATCTGAACAGAAGAGAAAAAAAATCTATTTCAAATGTCTAGTCAATTTTTGTTATTTCTTTTGTTTTTTTTTTAACGAAAAGTAGAAACAAATAGAGTAAGCTAAAGTTTGCATGAACGTGATATTGTTAAAATTCCTTCCTGATAAATTCATGTTTATAATGATTGCTTGTGGACAAAAGTTATAACAGATGAGGCAAGTGACAAGTTAAATAATTTACAAATACCTTTCTAAAGCTTCATCATACTCATTGACCGCTTTTTTCACAGACTCTTCATCATGGTTTTGTCGTGATTCTTGAACCTGTTCAATTGAAATATGTTCAACTCATTGATATCAGAAAGTAAGGAATTTCTTTTGCATGATTTTGATGGTCTCATTAAAACTCTCGCATTTATCAGAGAATTTTTGACTTGATGTTTGCTGGACATGATACTTTTATTAGTTATGGAAGGTAAGTAAGTTAGGACTCAACGGAAATGTGACAGTTCACCTGTTTGGTCAGTTATGGAAGGTAAGTAAGTTAGGACTCAAGGGAAACGTGACAGTTCACCTGTTTTGTCAGCTTCCGAAGTGTTTCAGTTTGTTTTGTTGCCATCTCATCAAGTTTTCTGTAGGCTTCCTCGGGTGACGTTTGTCTTGTAATGACAGCTTCAAGAAAATCATACATGTACTGTGGGGGGAGAGGAAAAAAAAAAAAAATATTGTAACTATGTTATATTGATATGTATAGTACAAAGCTACAGAGCCTATTATCAACAGTCCTTATTAACAGGTTTTTTAGTGACTGCAGTTTTTTGTGTGATGTACTTACTGGTGTAAGGTATTTGTAAGTCAGGTGTGCATTTTCTGCAAGAACATCTGCAGCGAGATCAAAGTACTGTTGATTTTTTAAAAAAATGATTTTATGGTCAATAGATATCATAAAAACTGACATGGCAAACATCATATACAGATATAGGAAGTTAATGATGTGTTTATTTAGTCTATGTTTAGAACTATGGATAAGAATTATAATTGAATATATACATTTATTTGTTTCATTTTTCATAATCAAATTATAATCAAACTCTGAAATAAAATATATTTTAGATAGGTAGTGATGATAGGTAGGTAGTGATGAGTGATAGGTAGTGATGATAGGTAGGTAGTGATGAGTGATAGGTAGTGATGATAGGTAGGTAGTGATGAGTGATAGGTAGTGATGATAGGTAGGTAGTGATGAGTGATAACAGTAGGAAAAGATTTTGGAAATTGAAACATAAGTTTCATCACATACAAATAATGAATATATGTACCGGTAACTGTTTTATCACATAAAAGTAATGAATATATGTACCAGTAACTGTTTTATCACATACAAGGATAAGTTTGAACAGTAATTTTTTCAAATGGAAGTTTGTTTAAAATGAAATAATGTGACAAAACCAACAAACATCAATTTTATTTAAAAAGTTTACATTTTCCCACTTTCTCACTCACACATTCCCTTAAAAAATATTTTAAAAATAAATATCCATTTAACAAGCTCCGTTAAACAATTTTCCATCTAACAAATTTCTTTTATACAAAATTTTCACAAAGATTAGGAAGGAATGGATATAACTGTTCTTTTGTACTAGGATTAGTTTCATATGTACCACACATAAACAATTAAAAAAACATTAAACATACTTCATATTTGACATAGAGAAGAAGAAGGTTGCCAAATGTTTCTGGTGGGAAGGGATTTTGTTGTAACAAAAACTGCATCTTGGTGAAACCTTGTGTAGGCAGGTTCTCCATGTTCATGAGGGCCTGGTTGTGCAGCGTCACAGCATCGAGTTCTTCTTCTGACCTGGGAGGCATGTCTGTCAGAGCCTCAACGGAAGCCTCATCTAAATACAGGACATCATACAGAGAACAAGGTGCAAAAATTCTATTGGAAATTGAATTATGTGAATTTTGCTGTTAACAGGAATTACTATTTCTCAGCAACTCTTTCCTCTACAAATGGAATAGATTTGTGCAATGTAACATTTTTTGCTAACGCATGGTGAATTCCAATGTAACAGACTGAATATATAGTAGTAGCTATATAAAAAGAAGTTAATATTTAAATTCAGCAGTAGTTGATAATAAAATGTTAGTGACATATATATATATATATGTATAGAGAGAGAAGTTCATAAATTTAAACAAAAGTTAATAATTAAACAGTTGTTGACATGAAATTAGTACTTGACACATGAGCTTGTGTGGGTTTTTTTTTTTTACTGAATAAGTTAACTTTAACTAATACAATGAAGATGACACTCACAATTTTTCAGTTGGTACTCCATGGCTGCCTTCAGATTGAAAGCTTCTACTAGAGCAGTCTCATGCAGTGTCATGGAATTGCCCACACTTCTTACATCAATCCCTTCAGTCGTCATGCCAACACTCAGCTCTGCGGACATCAAATTTTGGTACATATTTATAGCATTCCCTCAGTAGCAACATTATTACACTAAAAAGACAGATAAGAAGAATTTAATTGCTAAATCAGATTCGTGTTTTTTAAAAATAATTTCATCATATTGATTTTCCTTCTTAGCTCAGGAGACTTACAGAAATAAATTAAAATGTTACAGTAAAAGATGACCTTTGACATTAACATTTTGAAATGAAGTGAGACTGAAAGAACATACTGGCATGTTGCAAATTAATAAATGTCTTCACTGTATATTATTTTATGAATCTCTATCAAGTGAAATTGTTGGAAGAGAACATAAACAAAAGGCAACAATGAAAGTCCAAACAGCATCAGCCCTCCTGGCAGTACCAACATAACCTTCAAGGGCCACACCTTGGGTCACACAATTACCTGGATGTTCCCTGATCCCCCTCTCTATGATGTCTGCTATGTGCTTGAGTGCGGGTGCATACTGTTTGAGCATGTAGTGACACAATGCTATGTTGTAAGACAAGTCTGCCTTGTATCCCACCACCTGCATGGCCCCAAGAAATTTTGCACAGGCTTCCTCATAGCGTTTTTCCTAAATAAAAAAAAAAACCTCGAGAAATCAATATAATTAATAAATTATTTCCAATACTTTATATAAAAACACAAGCATATTTATTAACATTGGAAAAATTGTTCAATTTCTATTATGATTTATTCAAATTACAAATGAGAATCTGATTTTTTTCACTACTTTTCATTCTGTGTATATTATACGAGCATTCGTTACAAAAGTTGGATTAATACACAATACATTTTTCAGTTTGCAGGTCAACTGATACAGCCGATGGCACAGACTGGTACAGCATTATACACAGACAAATAGTACAGACCAAACAGACTGGTTCAGCAGACCACACACAGACATTAATTTCAGTTATTTGGTATATATGTCATCAGTTTCATATCTTTTCAAGTTAAATAAACATAGAAATAACCTTATAAAGTAGACATCCAAAGTTGATCTCAGTATCTGGGTCATCAGCTGGACACTGTTCTACCAAGCTCTGAAAATATCAATTTCATACCATAAGTTTGAATTCATACATCTTAAATTATGATTAAATCATTCATTTTTATACATGGCTTATTTAACAAATATTTTTATAATTGGAATATTACTAGCCCATGAAAGCGATTCTATAGCCCCATGTAAGTGATTCTATAGTCCTATTTAAGTGATTCTATAGCCCCATGTAAGTGATTCTATAGCCCTATGTAGCTACTTCTAAATTTCCTTACAAATCAAGCCCTAAAAAAATGATCAGAAATAAGATAATACTAACTCATATAAAAATTAATAGTTTTAATTGTCAACAGATTATTGCAGTGGCACAAAGAGCTAGTCCAGTGGCACAAAGAGCTAGTCAAGTGACACAAAGAGCTAGTCCAGTGACACAAAAAGCTAGTCAAGTGACACAAAGAGCTAGTCCAGTTGCAAAAAGAGCTAGTCAAGTGACACAAAGAGCTAGTTCCAGTGACACAAAGAGCTAGTCAAGTGACACAAAGAGCTAGTCCAGTTGCAAAAAGAGCTAGTTCCAGTGACACAAAGAACTAGTCACTTGACACAAAGAGCTAGTTCCAGTGACACAAAGAGCTAGTCAAGTGACACAAAGAGCTAGTCCAGTTGCAAAAAGAGCTAGTTCCAGTGACACAAAGAACTAGTCCAGTGACACAAAGGGCTAGTCCAGTGACACAAAGAGCTAGTCCAGTGACACAAAGAGCTAGTCCAGTGACACAAAGAGCTAGTCAAGTTTCACAAAGAGCTAGTCCAGTGACACAAAGAGGTATTGCAGGGGTCATTTAATTTGTGAACTCACATTTTAGTTTTAAAAAGTCAATACATTCAGATGTGTGGGGTGGGCCATGAACACGCTGATGTGGACTTTGCATTCATTTCACATTTACTCTCAAAACATTTCCAAAAAAATTATCAGTTCTGATTCAATCATTATTTTTAATGACAGTGAGTTTGGAGAAATGTGAAAAGGTTAACACTTGTTGAGTCTGAAAATTGATACAAACTTGAAACTATTTTTAGCACTTACCTTTGCCCCTGGTAAGTCCTCTTCCCCATATTTGATGGCCGCTTGAAGCTTTGTTATCTGGATAAAATATAGAAACTTGAGATTAAGTTTTGTTATCTGGTTATAATATAGAAAATTGAAATTAAGTTTTGTTCTTTACATGGAAAGAGACAAGAAATATCTGACAATACAACGATAATGCTACATTCTTGAATAATATTTGCCATTTCCACACAATTAAAACATACCATAGCTTAATTTAATAAAATTCATCAAATTGCAACCCCACATTAACTATATACAGTACAACTTCATCAAATAGCAACCCCACATTAACTATATACAGTACAACTTCATCAAATAGCAACCCCACATTAACTATATACAATACACCTTTATCAAATAGCAACCCCACATTAACTATATACAGTACAACTTCCTCAAATTGCAACCCAACATTAACTATATACAATACACCTTTATCAAATAGCAACCCCACATTAACTATATACAATACACCTTTATCAAATAGCAACCCCACATTAACTATATACAATACAACTTCATCAAATTGCAACCCCACATTAACTATATACAGTACAACTTCATCAAATAGCAACCCCACATTAATTATATACAGTACAACTTCATCAAATTGCAACCCCACATTAACTATATACAGTACAACTTCATCAAATTGCAACCCCACATTAACTATATACAATACAACTTCATCAAATAGCAACCCCACATTATCTATATTCTACCAACCTCTGACTCATTCTCCCCCCCCCTCTGACCGATAAACAATGCTTGATGATGAAGGGTGCCGTGCATGACTAGACAGGGGTCAATAGTACTTGGGTGGGCAGGTCAATATTTGTACACAGCTGTTTTTATAAGAATAATTTTGCGTGACTGTTTTTTAATGTCATGTTTCTTTTTTTTTTCTTTCTGCTAGTTTTTAAGTGAACTCTGTGAGTCCAGCCTTCGGCTGGGGTACCAAACTATATTAAACCACTTTAATAATCATGATCTACAATAAAACTTCATCAAATAGCAACCCTATTTAATACTGATAATTGAAAACAGAGCGGGAAGAATTAGAAGACCAGAAATTTCCCTGAACAAAGAATGACAACAGCCAAAAAGCACAGACCTGAACATGCCAGCTTTAGGAAAGGGGGGATCTTAGTAAATTGAACACATCTTTGTCCTGTGACGAATCCTAGAACAGACTCAAGAATAAAATGCATTCATTGCCTTTGTTGACTTCCAAGGAAGCTTTCAACGGCCTACACAAAGAACTAATTTGGTTGATTCTCAGACACTATGGAATGTGTGCACTTGATTTTGGTGCTGTTTAATCTCTAGAGAAATCTAGGAAGTTTTGTTCCAAGAACCTTTTATTCCCCATGGTAAACCATATAATCCCCCCTGTTTAACAATTGGTGGCAAAAGGTGGAGGCTTAGTTTTCAGTGCTAAGGGAGTAAGGTCACAGCAGATGTGGACTGTCATATGGCAATCAATCCAAGGCTCAGAAAGGAAAATCTGTCATTTGTAAAATTGATATTCATGAGGAGATCCAACTACTAAAGCCTCCACACGTAGATCAGAATTTTGAAAACTAATGTCTTAAGTATTCTCAGTTGATCTGAGGGCTGGAAAACCACCAGCAATCAATACAGAAGCGGACCACAAGCCCATCAGAACGGAACCAGGATGACCACCAGCACATCAAAATGGAAGCTGGAGGACAACCAGGAAATCAAAACGGAAGCTGGAGGACAACCAGGAAATCAAAACGAAAGCTGGAGGACAACCAGGAAATCAAAACGGAAGCTGGAAGACCACCAGGAAATCAAAACGGAAGCTGGAAGACCACCAGGAAATCAAAACGGAAGCTGGAGGACCGCCAGGAAATCAAAACAGAAGCACGAAGACCACAAGCACATCAGAATGAAAGCTGGAGGACCAACAGCACATCAGAACAGAAGCTGGAGGACCACCAGGATATCCAAACGGAAGCTGGAAGACTACCAGGAAATTTAAAAAAAAATCACAAAATAAAAATATGTCAATTACCTGACCCTGATATTTGGGGCTGTCAATCTGGCACGCTACTTTCATGGCTTCCTGGTAGAGACATGCTTTATGGAGAGACTGTGCATAGTAAAGTCTGTAATCTTCTACCTCTGGGTGAAGAGACGCCAGCTGTTCATAGCAATCAGAGGCATTGACAAAGTCCTGGACTTGGTAGTAACAATAGGCAAGCAGAGACAAAGCTGCTCTTGACTGAAATTAGATTTACAGCAACAGCAAAAGGTTAAGATTTTTTATCAGGAGGAAGCATCAGCTCCAAAATATAACATTTCCAAGTGGTTGTCAGGAAATCTGAAATGTTATTACTGAGCACAATTCTTAGAGTTAGTAGAGCAAACACTTTTGTCACAAAATTACTTTTTTTAAAAATGATATGAAATCAATACCTGAAGTAATTTGGATAAAGCAAAAAGCTTTTATATATTTTTGACTCTCTTGAAAATATATGATGAAATATTGCAAATATGACACCAAAAAGTATCAAGAAAGTACTGAAGTGAAGCTGACGTGCATTTTCTTACTGATTCTCTTTTCATCTGCAACAAATTGGGTAATGCTACAAACCACACAAGGGGAGCCAAGGAAATACAATGGATTCTGACCTTAGAGCATAAATAGGGACATCTAAGACTGCCATACCACGCAAATGCCAGGAAGATACAGGTCATGAGAAAATTGCTAGGGTGAAGGATACAATCCTTATGCACCACAGACTATCCCTCTAAAGTTGTAATACCTAGAGCTTCACAATAGATGGCCATTCAGCAGTGTTCAGCAACCTTTTTTCTCCAACAACATATTTAAATCTTTCCTAGAATGATGCAGCACCATACAAATAAAACCATGTATAACATAATTCAGTTCAGAGAAAATAATGAAAATTAACCTAGCCAGCAGAATTTTATACTTAGTGACATAAAGTTAATAATAAAAAAAAAATAAACACAAAATTAATGAATTAGTGTCAATGACAAAAAGAATAAAATTAACACAAAAATAAATAAGTCCAAAGTGAATAAAATAATTAAATGTAATATCAGACCCCATAATGTAAATTTGATGTATGCGATATTTTAGCTTGTTTTAGCTGTTTCATATTTGCTTCAATCTTTGATAAATCAACTCAAAGTTTTTATCAGCCTTTCAAGCATATGAAAAATGTGAAAACAGTAGCACATCTGCAATGGTTGTTATGAAAATTAGAGAGATGATTTTTCTTTGACAGAAATTCAGCAATCATCCATTTTAAATTTGAAGTCCAGTCATTCCACCATTCCAGAAAGTTCTCTTGAGAATTATTTTCACTCTTTTAGCGAGGTTTTTTTTTTATAATCAACGGTGCATGTCTTATTTCGGACTATATGACTTGCCAAATAAATAATATTTGCACATTTTCAGGGATATATGGTGGGACAAGTTCAGCGGCTAAGTAATAAGCTAATCACTGTCTCATTTTATCTACTCACTTTTATAAGTTTTACACACCCACCATAAACTCTGTGCTTTTCCTCCTCTGGGAGGCATTTTGCAATGGCACATCTAACATCTCTGCTATATTTTAATCAAAGCCAAGGTATTAGGAATCCTACCATTCACCAAAAGAGCAGTCAGTGAATGTGGGAAAATATGAATGAATGTTTCATACAGAATTATTTTGATAACTTTAAAAACCAAATCTACCAACATTTCCATACCTTAGTTTCCCCTTGAAGCTGATGATTGAGCACCTGGATAGCTTCATTGAATCTCTGTTCTTTGATCTGATTAAATAAAATTAGTACTTTAATTTTGTACTTTTTGTTACATTAAAATAAAATATATGTTATAGAATATTTGAATTGTAAATTCAAAATTCAGTGGAATACATAAGCAGGTGAAGTGCTGCCTTGCCAAAAATCTTTGTGTAAGAGCTGCCCTCTTTAAAATTCAAAATGTTAAAATATTTAAATAGTTTAGTTATATTTTTTATTAACTTTTTCAAAATTTACCAGAAAAACATTTACTGCTGCTAATCAAAATGCAAAAAAATTGGGTTGATTTTTTTTTTAGAAAAGCTGCAACAACACGCAATGGCAGCAAATACAATTTTCTGGTCTTCCACACCTCAGGGCTGGTTTATCCCTGGTTAAGAACCATTATTCTAGTGAAATGTTTCTGACACAGGTGCAGCAATTTGATATCCATGGGAGGTGAATTTCTTAAGGGTTTGTAAAGGACAGTAGTGAACACCAGGAATTTTTATTTTTATTTTTTGGGGGGTGGGGGGTGTGAGGGTGGTGCAGAGATTTGTGACATTATATTTTAAGGGGGGAGGGTCTACCGTTTTATGACGATGGGGGAGGGTGGTAAAAAATCTGCAAAATTTGTGTGATGTCATTTACGGATGGCCACTTTGTGCTGCGTAGCATATTTTATTATATGTGATGTTGTCTAGAGATAGCCTAAGTGCCCTAAGCATAAATTTTATATCTGCCTACTGTCATTAGAGACTTGAATTGATGGTGATAATAATGACATTTCAATGTGAATGAAACAATAATTAATGAATATGAGTATGCTAGTGTTTTGGAGCCATCCATAAATGACATCACACAAATTTTGCCAATTTTTTACCCCCCCATCGTCACAAAAAGTTAGACGCCCCCCCCTCCAATATAACGTCACAAACCTCTGCATCCCACCCTCCTATAAAAAGCCCCTATGTTCACTACTGTCCTTTACAAACCCTTAAGAAATTCGCCTCCCATGAATATCAAATTACTGCACCCATGTCAGAAACATTTCACCAGATCAGTGGTTCTTAACAAGGGGTACAACTACCTCCCCAGCCTTGAGGTGTGGAAGACCAAAAAGTTGTATTCAGTGGCGTAGCTGGGGAGGGCTGACCAAACCGGCAGACACCATCTCAGGGGGTGACACCAAATTGAAAGATAGCGTAATTACAGAGCACACACTAATCAGTCTAGCCGAAATTCATAAAAGGGTAACAGATGACACGTACATTTTCCACCCATATAACCAATCAAAATGTGTGTTTCGTTAATATTAAAATGTCAAGGTTGATGGGTCAGCATTTAGGTTACCATATTATCAAGTCAGAAACACACCGCTTTGACCATGTTTCAACGCCGAATTAAGTATTCGGTAACTTTTATAAGTGACCGAAAGTTATTTGTATCTAAACTCTGATAAATGCAACGATCCTTTGACAACAATGGGCGATTCAAAGAGCGTTGCAGTTCTTAAATACATTTACCCCCTGACCTTCAATTAATTTGTTTTTGTTCTTGTATTTCTTATACTGTGGACTAAGTTTAACAAGCAGAAATACATCGTAAAAAAGGGGAGGGGTTGACACCACGAGCTTACCGGACTGGGTGACACCAACCCTAACTACGCCATTGATTCTATTTGCTGCAACTGCAATTGCTTTTTTAAAAAAATTACAGTTTTTATGAATTTTGATTAGCAAGAGTCAATGGCGAATTTCATTGGCACATTTTGTGTATTGGTATTTTTTCTCCTGTTTATAAAAAGTTAATTAAAGAAATAAAATCTACGATAACTAAATTATTTAATTATTTTACATTTTATTACAATGTAATTTATATGATTGGGGAGGGATGTGGGCCTGCAACGCTGCAAAAAAGGTTAAGAATCCCTGCCCTAGAGCATTTACTAAGATACCCCCCACCCCGCGGTCAATCTCTTTTTCCCGCTCCATTCCACTTCCCGCGTTCAGATTTAGCCATAAATTCTCACGACTGTCATTTTAACTACATTCCGATTCTCCTACTACTGGGCGTCCTGTAACTTGATCAAAGGCCATTCTTCGGACCTCGCATTCCTACCTGATTCTGTCAGTGATAGTAGTTGTAAAATAAAATAATTATAATTGTTGTTTTTTTAAATAATATTAAAAATGTCTGTAATTTAGTGTTATTAAATGAAATTCTTTACTATAACATTCTGCTTTTCATGTGACGTCACATGGCTTGAGCCCCCCCTCATCACACCTCGTCTCAAAAATCTGAACCCCCCCCCCCCCCCCCGACGTGTGACGTCATATATGGATGGCCCCTTTGATATCACTGTTAATGTAGTTTTAAGTTGCGTCCCTTTGTGTCAATGCGTGAGGCCCGTGATTTCGTGAGTTGAGAAGTCAAGTAACTTGACCTTGCTTGTAATAAATTCATTAAAGATATAGAAACCCAGCTGAACAGAAGTGTTAGTTTTCATGGAGTGTTAGTCATAATATTACTAATATAACATGGTAGCAGCCAACTGAGACTATGGCAGAAAGAAGTTTTTATAAGGCTAGAGGCCATCCCCCCCCCCCCCTTCTTCTTTACATGTGAAGAAAGGGTGTGAGGAATAGAAACTGGAAACAAATGTGGATGAACTATTGCATTGTAGCAGAGATCAACACAGGGGATGAGGAATATAAAAAAGCTATATTCCTAAATACCATAGGACCAGAGGGATTGACTATTACACTGGCTTGCCTCTCAAAACTCAAAGAAAAACACAGTACACAGGACGTCATAATGCATTTGATGACCATTTCGAGGTTGAGGGAAGGAAAAATGAGACATTTGAAAGGTATGTGTTTAATATAAGCAGAAAGATATGAAACTTTTGAGGACTATATTCAATTATATTGCAATCTTACGCAACTTAACACTTAGATCTAATGATATTTCAATGTGAATGAAATAGTAAATAATTAATTAAAATGATTATGCTAGCAGCAGTAGGCCTACTCAATTTTTTTTCATGATTTTTTATATTGATAAAAGGATAATGAAGTTATTTGAATGATGAGTGGATGGATGGATGATGATAACTAATAATTGATATTGATTGAATGATAATGATAATAATAAATAAATAATGAATAATGATTAATGAATTATAATTATGAAAATGAATGAATGTCACAACTGTTAATTTTAATATTATTCAAAATTATATGGCTCTTGTTAACTTATTGGTTTTATAATAATTTAAATAACACAAATTCCATTTCATGTTAGACTTATAAAACTCACATTTACTTTAAAACAATTTGACTTACAAATCCGTAAATTGTCGATGTAAATTCACCTTCTTTAATCTGTAGATGTGCCATGGTACGGTTGTCAAAACGATAACTCAAGAATGTACCGTTGTGATGGTTTACGAATACAAACATGGTATCGTCAGTTTAGTTTCATTTACCAAAGTCATTATATTTTTTATTCATTAATAATACGTAATGCCATATGTCTTGGAATCTCTTATTAAAATAATTATTACATTGTTCATGATATCTACTTTAATCTTCTTCAAAATTATTAGTATTGAATATTTATAAATATTACAATTTAAAAACAAAATCAAAATGTACAAAATATGTCGAACTGGCGACAAACTTTGCCAAATTTAGAATCGATACCATCAAAATAGTTCTTTTAAACGGGAGTGTATGTTTTAAAATTAAAAAATCTATTTTATTTTATTTGGTTTTGAAGAGCTACTAAACTATTAGTACTTTAACTTAGACTTGGACTTGGACCATGCAATTCTTTCATAGATTTACAGCCTAAATCACACTAATTAATGAAGTTAATTAATACTTGCCTATCTTGACTACTACTATTAGTAACTATACTATTGACTATATACGTCATACGTCAAGTCTAACATATGACTTATTAAGACTTGATCATTGATAAAGTTTTATATAAAATATAGGTAAGAACCTTTTAATTAATACTAGTCCAAACGGCAAAAAGGACGTCGTTCAAATGCAAAGGTGGTGTAGATTAAAACTAATTTATTTAGAATTATGAATTACGGCTAGGTCTTATTAATTTTAACCAAGTGGCTGACCCGGGTCCCAGGAGTGAGAGGTTTGGATTCAAAAAATATTTTAAAATATTATTGTTGGGTTGTACAGTTGTAAGACAAAATTTGGTATCAAATTTTCAAATTCAGTTTAATTAAAATAAATATAAACTACCACAAACCCCCCAATTGCCAAATGGCATCCGAAATAGCATTTTTAAAGCAGGGGTCGGGAACCTTTTTGTCTGAGAGAGCCATGGACACCACATATTTTGAAAAGTAATTCTGTGAGAGCCATAATAATTATCATGACAACATGTACGGGTACCAATAAAATTTATTGTTTGTGTTTAGTTAGTCTCATTCATAAATTCACTCCAATCGGATTTTCAAGACATAATACACTTATTTTTCTTTCTTTGTATATATTTTATTTTATTTATGTATCACTGTTTAAGTTTTCATCAAAATTATGTGCAGTTTAAAAAATTGATTCTGCGTACTCTGCATAGCATTAAAAAATTAATAGTAAATAGTGATTCCTAGAAATTAAATTGATTAATTTGTGTTATAGTTGCACAATATACCCAATGAAATTGTTTAATTGTACATAAAAAATATCGATGCCTTTACTTTATAAGTTAATGAGTCCTCATTAATGTAAATAACACTCAGTAGACATTTCTCCCAACAACAGAAAATCAAAGCCGGGTGGTTTTGGTTTATGTGACCATGTTCCTAAACCATGTTTGGCCTAAGCTTATTTTATCATTGTTAAGTAATCACATTATTATACAGTTTCATTTAATTAAAGTAACAATAATAATAATTAGCACACACAAAATGTTTACTGTGGATTTTATTTTTACTGCACATCTTAATTTAGCCTTGGCGCCCTTGGCAAAGAAGACGCTGGGTAACATTTTTTTCAGACTATGATCCCCTTCCCTCCAGTATCATACATTCATACATCTTTCTAAGATCTATATTAGGTCTATATTATAAATTATATAGCAATATCTGAGCATGGGGAAGGCTACAGCAGATAGTGTTAAAACTTTAAAACAGTACTGTAGATTTTATAATTAGTGCCGAGGTGTTGTCACTAGTACAAACTAGTAATAAATGAACGAGGCAATACTTCGCCAGCCTCATTGGAAGCAGATTTTTAAAGCTAAGAATTTGGTTTGATTTGATTGGCTGAACTACCAATAGCTCTCTAGAGGCTATTGGTAGTTTACTACAAATAGCTCCCTGCCCCAACTAGAGGCTATTGGTAGTAAACTACCAATAGACACTTTCTTTTATAAACCCAAACTCTCACTTTTGATACCTGGGTCTGAATAGTCGCAGCCTAATTTTAATATAGTATAGTCTTAATAAACATATTATTATTAAACAAATGTGATAGTAGAGCGATGAATAGATATTAAAATTAAAGCTAATTTAGTACCCATAAAATCAGAGATATTTTTCAATTGTCAATACTAAAAATGATGTGCCACATTTTTTATGTGGACCTTACCGTCATCGTCTGAATTTTACATTTGAGATTTATTTTCACTCATCTTTTCTGTTGGTCTCCAAAAAAGTGTAGAAATAGAATAATGCCAACCCAAATTCAGGTATTTATAAAATGCATCCGTGCTCTTTTTTTGAATTTATCAAATATTTTCTGGAGAGAGGCATATTTCTGCGCCCCCCCTTAGTACATAATAATTTCAGCTAGTGGATTTATATAAGACATAACTTCTTAAATAAATTAAAATTTAAATCGTTAACAAAATAGGCCATGGTAATCTGATTCGTTCTTTAATGTTTTTTTTTTTTTTTTTTAGATTACATTTTTTTATCTGTTAAAATGCCACTTTTTTTATTGTGTGTTTTAACTTCTTAAATAAATTAAAATTTAAATCGTTAACAAAATAGGCCATGGTAATCTGATTCGTTCTTTAATGTTTTTTTTTTTTTTTTCAGATTACATATTTGTATCTGTTAAAATGCCACTTGTTGTATTGTGTGGTTTCCCTGCTAGTGGAAAAACATTTCGATGCAGACAGCTCTTCGAGTATCTCAGTTTGGAATACCCATCTAAGAAAGTTCATGTAATAACTGACCATACAGAAGGACTAAATAGGCAGGAAGTTTATTCAAATTCACTCAAAGAACGTGAGCTTCGGGGAAATCTCAAATCATCTGTTCAAAGGCTTTTAGGGAAAGATGATGTTGTCATTTTAGATGCCTTAAATTACATTAAAGGATTTCGATACGAATTGTTTTGTGTGGCAAAAGCTTGCAGGACTCCTCAATGTGTCATTTATTGTGTTACAGATGCAGAAACATCAAAAGCTTGGAATAATTTAAAAGATGAAACTGATCGTTACTCAAGTGAACTCATTGATGAATTGATTATGAGATTTGAATGCCCATCACCTTTGAACAGATGGGATAAACCATTATTCACTGTAATTAAAGATGGATGCCTCAATATGAATGAAATATGTTGTGCTCTCTTTACACAAAAAGCAGCACCACCAAATCAGTCAACACAGACTCAGCCATTGTCATCCACTAATTTCTTGTATGAGGTGGATAAAATCACCCAAGACATTGTTACATTATTGGTTGCTGCTCAGAAATCTCTTGTTCCAGGGAGTGCTATTAAAATCCCTGATGTTAAAGAAGAATTTGTTTTTATAAGGCATGTTAGCATAGCAGAGCTTCAGAGACACAGGCGTCAATTTATAACTTACACAAAAATGCATCCTGTTGAAGACTCCACCAAACTATCAAATATGTTTGTACAATATTTAAATAAATCATTGATGAATTAGCACTATTAGCAGCAGCTAATTAAATTTTGGCTTCTCAAAAGTTTGCACATTTTTTCAACTATAATTATTTCAGTTCTTTTTTTTTTAAGTGGGGGGGGGGGGGGGGGCGCGAAGATGGAGATCCTTCCATATTCAATTAATGATAGTTCAATGTAAAGTTTCTCAACTTGAGCCACACATTTTTTTGGTTGGTCATGATAACTTTGAGAAAAGATTTTATGTATTAAAAACAGCAGTAATTAATAAAATAATTGTTTGCACAAGCAAATAAAATGTTGAGAAATACTGATTTAAAGTCTACAGTAGATCTGCCTAGCTTTGGAAATATTTTTATTCAGGGAATAGTGGTCCTATAAAAGATTAAAGGAATAGATTTACTAAAAAGCATTGAAACATCTTTCCAGTCCAAATATAGAGTAATATGTTATATCCCCAATCTATAAAAATGATAGATAAGATGTGGCTACTTGATTTTTTTTTAACACCACTTAAACTTAAAGTTTTTTTTTTAATTAATTATTTTTAAATTGATATTTAATGAAATTATTTCAAGTAAAACCTTGAAAAAAAAGAAAACTTATCATTTTAGATTAAATATTATTCCACATCACTTTGTTTTTAATATTTTATCTGATGTTTCTTATCATTTATAAAACAAATCAGAATTTATGGAAATAGTGTCATTTGATAGAAGTTTAATATAATTCTTGGCTAATGAAATATAACAGCAGGATAGAAGTTTGATCAATAAAACCCATAAATAAATTAGACTAGCCAATATATCCCGGGATTGCATACGGAAAAACAATAACTTCTACAGCCTTTTTCTAGTGTCCGAAGGTATCCCGTTTCCTGGAGGGATCCCGACCCCTTTATGATCTTGATCTCTGTAGGATAATGATTGGTTTCCGAACCCGGTGGGTTCCAGTTTGCTAGTGGGATCCCATTTTCTGTTAGGATTCCTATTCCGGTGGCATCCTCTTCTCCGATGAGATCCCGTTACCCGATGGGATAGCGTTGGTTCCAGTTTACTGTTGGATCTCGTTCTCATTAATGATCCTGTTCCTCGGTGGGATCATGTTCCCAGTGGGATTTTTGTGGGATTATGAGAGTATGCTTAGAGATAATCCCCATGAAAGTAAATAAATAAATAGAACTAAACTAACATTTAAATATGCTTTTATATCCCATTATACATCCCCATAGAACAGTATAGAACTTTCTGGAACACTCTGGATTAAAATTAATATCCTCCTCGAAAAGTGTAAAAAATGACTTTTCTAAGTAATACATTTTCGTAACGTATACAAAAAAATTATACAACTAAATGCACTTCTATAACTATAGTAAATTTAGGTTGAAAGAGGGGCCCCAAGTGGGGGCCCATTCCTTAATTGTACCAAATCAGTTTTGCCTAAGATGGGGGCTGGGGCATAAAATTCATTCAGATAAATTATGGAGTTAAAATTTAAAGTTTGTCCCATTCAAATCTATTAAATAATGCCATAGATATAGCTTTTTAAAGTTATCGAACTTTCTGGAAAATTCTAGATTGGATAGTCTTAGTTTTAAATCCAATAATATTTCAATACCGACAATGAAATGTATTGCTACCACGCTAGGTCTAGATCGATCAATTCACATAGAACCCATAGAGTTGATATTTATATAGCTTATATAAGAACAAAATGAAATGGGGCCCATGGCCCCATTAGAATGGATATGAGTTCAGTACCCTTGGGTATTTGAATATGGGTAGGAGTTTTTGTTGTTAATTTTATTTATAGCCCCTATAGCTCATATTAGAAAAAAAATAATAGTTCGGGGCCCCAACCCCAAATGAATGTTATAAAAAGTTCATACCCCCCCCCCCTATTTGATTATGGATATATGTCCCAAGTTTGGTCAAGATCCATCTATTCTCATCTATCCATGTAAAAACGTATGTGACTATAGCTCATATTAGAAAAAAAATAATAGTTCGGGGCCCCAACCCCAAATGAATGTTATAAAAAGTTCATACCCCCCCCCCTATTTGATTATGGATATATGTCCCAAGTTTGGTCAAGATCCATCTATTCTCATCTATCCATGTAAAAACGTATGTGGAACAAACCTACAAACATTCACTTTTATCATATGATATGATTAAAACTGCCTTTAGATATTTTAATCATGTAAGCTTACGTTTAATATGACAATATAGTTCAAGCTACTGTCACACAAGTTTAAGATGGTTAGTTCACATTTATTTACTTGGGTTCTCTTTTTTCTCCATTCATAGAAAGAATTTTCAATTGGATTTGTTGGTTACATTTTTAATTAATTGTAATAATTGGTGAATTTTTTAAAATCATTTATTTTGATAGGCAAGTGTTGCAAACAATACCATTGTTGTAACTGGAATAGTAATTATCTCCATTGTATTTGCTGGGTTTTATCAGGATAAATTCTCATAATTGAATGTTTATTGTACAAAGTCATTTTAATGAATGAAGAATGTAATCCATTGAAAGGTTGGATACACTTAATAAAAATCACCTAGAGAATCTGAGCATAGAATATTTTAATTCTTTACACAGGTTACAAAAATTTTTAAAAACTCTAGTGCATGTTCCTACAAGTGCTTATGCTGAAAATAGCATCATTTTCTGTTATTAGTTATAGTTTATAGCTCTAGTTTTTAAGATATAATTGAATTTAAGTTTATATAATTTTAGTCCTCTGTATTACCCGTATTATCATTTTAGATTGCTGTCCAAGAGAACATTAGACAAAGAGAAAAGTAAAAGATTTTAGCAGGACATATTATTTGTATATATGCAAAGGCAGCCAGGTACCAATGAAGATGGAATGCATGGATGGGCATTTTTTTGGAATTTAATTGCGGTGGCAGATCCTACCTTTAGAAGTCTCACAAAAGGAACCTCATTTATGCAGAATACTAGTAACTGAAACTTTGAGGCACTGCTATCTTCATGCTTTTCATTTTCCAAATACCATGCCGATTCCAAAGAATATGTGATTTTCATCTATATTCATTTAATAAATTTAATACTAATGATTTACCTTTGTTTGCTTTGGCTTCATGGTTGGTTTGATTTTGGAAACATTTATTTCAACAAAATTGCCAGTCCAAATCTAGCTACCATCTGGTCCCAACATAATCAGCATTGATCAATTCATTTTTCAATAACTTCATGACCTTGATCTTTTCCTAACTGTATATAATAATAATAATTAGGGGTCTTATATAGCACGGTACACCAGCTTAGGGCTGGGCTCACCGCGCTGTACATAATCATGAAATTAAAATAAAATACATTTATGAAATAAAGAACAGAAATGTATATCACCCACCCCACCACATAACTTTTTCAAGGCAAACCATGGACGGCAGCCAGCAATATCATTATCGGTCAGTGGAGGGGAATAACTCAGGGTAATCCATAAGTAGTCCCTTAACTTTGGTCATGTAATATTTTTATTTTGAGAACTGTCCACACATGCTTCTTGACCATTAATTTGTGTGCTTCTGTTATATTAATTTTAAATGTTTGAGTCAAGTCCGTTTGTTCAAGAGACTTTCTTCTTATAATTTTGACAAAACATAGGACAGTTTATAGGGTACTTTACATATCTCCATGTCTAAATACTGCGACTAAATTGTATTACCTGGTACAAGTATCTCGAGGACAGTAAAATGAGTGTAAAGAACTGTGCAAAGCATCTAAATTTTTACATCTTTTTAAAAAAAATAACATAACTAACATCATTAAGTGAATAAAGACTTTATTTTGGAATTTATATTCAAAGCAAGCTACGAGCACAATATACATGTCATGTTCAAATTTTGAAAATCCAGAGAAACAATTCAACTAATACCACTGGTGTGATAAAAGCTGCCCAGTCCAAAGTTCTCCTTTGGTAAGCAAGTGATCATCTAGTGTGCTCACCAATTCCTCCTTAATTATTAACAATTACAAAGAAAAAAAGGAAAAGTAAGTACTTGTTTCCTTCTTGACATCTACAAGTTGGCTAGTTTTTTTAACCTAATATGGTTCAAACAAAAAAACTTTCACATTAAACAAAATAAAATAAAAAAAAAAAACTGTACAAGATAACCTTTGCACCATATGAGCATCTTAAACAACCAATGGTCACAAACTGATTAAGCACAATAATGGTATGGTACTAGACCAAAAGTATCACCTCTAATCCTCTCATTATGCAAACAGCACCCTGATTTTCATGCATTGCTATTGGTTTTCCTTATCGATGTGGACAATTTTGTTGGATGAAATATGTTATAATTCAAGATAAAACCGTTTACAAAGTGAGCAAGTAATTTAAAACACAAGCAAGATCTTATGCATTTATTAACCAATCTGATCACAGACAAATAATAAAGAGATAAATGCTTTAGAATTATGGCTTGCCAAAACTAAGCAAAATGCAGAGCATAATTGTTCTTTCTTGGCATATCAAAAAAAAATTCCAGTCTCTAATGAAAGGTGTGCAAATAGCAAATGACCAAAAAGGCACTGTTAAATGTTCACCATTTGTGTCCCAAAACTCCATGATTTTCTTGGGAAGTGCCATTTGCAATGGGTAGTGACAGCAGCATGGGGATGTTGACATGAGTATAGTGAAAATTATATTAACAGCCATTATTTCTTCCACAAAAAAAAAAAAAAGAATGACAGCAAATAATTTTTGGCAATTTTCTGTACACATTATTTGTGTCCCAAAAATCCATGATTTTCTGGGGAAGTGCCATTTGAAATGGGTAGTGACAGCAGAATGGGGATGTTGAAATGAGTAAAGTAAAAATTATATTAACAGCCATTATTTCTTCCACAAAAAAAAAAAAAAAAAGAATGACAGCAAATAATTTTTGGCAATTTTCTGTACACATTTTGTGCAGGGTTGAGTACTTTCAAACAAAAAAAATTAATGTTGGCATTTTTACAGATATAAATTCCCCTGAAAGCACATGTTTGCAAATTATTTAGGATGGATACCTTATTTATAATGGACATGATATAGGCTGAAACAAATGGTCCATATTATTGTTAAACATTTCATTCAGTAGCTAGCATTACTGAACAAGCTATGCTATCAGTGGGGGTGTGTCATAGGTATATAGATATAAATTTATACACACACGTATTTATGAGACTAGCATTTTAAGTTTACACAAGATGTTGCATGCACAACTAAGAATTTATTAATTACTTGAATGAGGCATCATTTTAATGAAAAATATTAACATCATTAGCCAGTTGCAACATATTAAGACTAAATGTATGCAATACACTAATATTTGAAATGTTCTTTCTGCAAAAATAGGTGGATAAATTAACATCTTTATATTTATATGATTAATTTTAGAAAGACACATTAAGGTTCCGCTACAGTTAGCCTTTGATACGAACATGAATCAATACGTTTTAGGTTATGTTATTTACATCAGTTGTTCAGTCCGATTACCACAACTAATTGAATTTTTGGCTTCAAATTATAGGAAAAAGCTGCTGTTACTACCCAATAAAGCCTACCTTCAAAATCCTAAAAATAAAAAAGACATATACTTAAGACCTGAAGGAATGTTCTGATAGGAAAATAAAGATCTTGGGCAAAATCCTACACAGTATTCTTTAGGTAAAAAAAATAATTAAGGTAATTTGTTTTCAATGAAATAAAATATTGTAAGGATTAATATCCCAAAAATGAATTGTGAATGGTCTGACATCAAATGTGAATGGTCCGTCATCAATGTGAAATGGCAGTTTTGAAAGAAGAGTATAGCATGCTTAAATATTAGGTGATATAGTCATTTAGTTTGAGAAAAGGATACCGTTATGTACGCAAACTTGGGGTTTCTATTGCTCGATAAATGATGGGGAATCTTTTTTTAAGTTCTAAAAAATTTACATGTAAAATTACTGGGAATTAAAGTTCCTTTATGAAGAAATTGTAAGGATAACAAGTCCCCTTCATATATTTTTTTGTTGCTTTGCTAAATTTTCAAGATGATCAAAAATCTCTATTTCCTGAGTTTAGTCATAATGATGGAAGATTTCTGACCAGTAGGTTAATATGAAAATGACAGACTAAATTAGATATTTAGTGTAACAACCAAACCATCTCTTATTATCCCTGTAATAGGGAATGCCTTGAATAATAAGGAGTCATTGAATGGTGGCACTTAGGTTGATTTGATGTGACATAATATTACTGGAACAAAAACACTATATAATTGAGATCTACACCAGTTTAGTTTGGCTGTGTTTAAAGGACACCCCCCCCCCCTCCCCCAAAAAAAATTCCCATGAAATAAAATCTAAAAAATATGAAGAAAATAAAATTAAAGAAAATATGCATGATTTTAAAACCAACTTTTGTAATAAACATGATCCTTGAATTTAATTAAACATAACCCCCATGACTAAATAATACTGCTGATAAGAAACTAACAATATTTTGATAATTAATAATTGCTTCATTCAAATAAATTATTAAAGCCTTCTTTTGATATGTTTGAGCTTAGAGGAATAAAAATGTATCCACAATCAACAACTGAAAAGTATGTCATTTCTTTCCTTAACAGTACCCAATAAGTGGACATTTATCACTTGGAACAAGAACTAATAGTTTCAAACCAAAATGGGAATGAGATGCAATGAATCACCCAAATTAACAGCATACAATGAAAAACTATTGATTTTTTATCTTTTTTAAATGGGTATCAATAGTTTTAGGCACAGAAATATAATTTTAGATACAGATTATACTTATACCAATAAAAATATTGGAACAGAATATTTTCAGCACCTCCTTTACTGGGTTTTTTTTTTTAATCATTTTGGTTACACAATATTGCACCAAACAATCTTTTAAAACTGGCATGCAATAATTTTATTATGATAGAATATTCATGTGATATTTAATATAAGAGTGACTAAGTTATGAAAAAACAAAACAAATCCTGTGTTTTTGCTTTCATTTCTATAACGATCATTTTCATTGCACATCTTTAAATAGAGTAATTTATAATTTTCAAAGCTTTTAAAGGAAATGATAATTTGTTGCAGGCATGTTTTTGATTTATTGCTTAATAGAACCCACATCACTGTCTACGATGGTTTTTGTGTTAAAGATATTTCAATTGTAAGCATAGATACCGAACCAAGGGAATGTTTTGGTGCCTACTTTTCGATGGGAAAAAAATTAACCTATATATGTAACTAGCTAAATTTCAACAGTACAATAACCCTTAAGTTGTTTTTTTTTCATTTCTGCCATATAGCCCTACATTTCAACAGTACAAATGAAATGCATAATTTCACAATAGGACTAGATGCAGCCATTATTTAAAGACTGAATATGCTGCCCAAATCTTAGACTTCAGAACAATATTTTAATACTTATTAATTATAATAAGCAACTTGGGAAGAATGAGATTCTATATTGGTTAATCATGTCTAAATTTGGTGCAATAAGACATTTTGTACATCATGCTAAAGTTTTGAAAAGTATGAAGTATTTAATTTGTTTTCACTGAATACACAATAATACATTTCTGTAACCCTGAGGTCAAGGGGTGTACATGAAGCTATACTTGGTATTATGCTAATAACTGTTTAGGGAGAAAATAGCAAACTAAATTTAACATTTAGTGAGACATATAAATATTAAATTTTCACATTAATCTCTAGATTTGTATTATTTAGATAGATATGTGGATTTTTAAATGTTTTTTTTTATGTGTAAGGGCGGGCAACTTCAGTTTGAGTTATATGTAGTATTGTGTACAAGAATTTTTCAACCTTTTAAAGACTGCTTGAGCTTTCAATATGGTTATAATTTAAATATAAACAAATGGATTGTTGTCAGAAATAAATTTGACTTTTACCAAGTGCTTCAAAATTTAAAAAAAAATATGTTTTAATTACAGCGATATCCTTTATGTGAACATGTATGTAAAATATTATTACAAGTTGTAAAATATTATTACAAGTTGGAGTAAATTAATATCTATGACACACTATGTTAACTCAAGATAAAGCCCAACCTAAAATTCAACGGGACAGAATATTTAGGTAGGAAATGAGTTGTAAATCCAGAAACTTCACTATATCTTCAGATAATTTATCAATGGTGCAAATTAAGTTAGGTGAAAAAATATGTTATATACATTATTAGATTATACGTCATACAGGGAGAGATAAGAATATTTACAAGTTAGCAATAAGGAATGATGGTTGTGACACAAAACTCTGGTCTGAATGTTATACATATTTGCTGTCCTGTGAATGTTTTTTTTGTCTGTAGCTAAACCAACTTATTTAAAGGCACAAAAAGGCCTAAGCAAAACCCCCCCCCCCCCCCCCCNCATTCTCCACTTGAGAGGAATAAGAAGGTTACAAATGCCTTTAGATTCAAAGGAAGTCAACATATGACAACCCGCAGATTATATACAACAGACATTCCTCAGTGGACAGTCCATTATGAAAAAAAAAATCTCTAATTTACATAAACAAAGCTTTCTGTAGAAATTAATTTTACTCTTTGAGAAGAAGAACATCTTTTTCAATGAACCAGTATGCTAAACACATCTGTACATTGTAACTCACTACATAGTACATTGCATTGATTTATTTCTTTAAACAATGCACTAAAAATGAAATTGAATTATTTGAAATTATAGGAAACGCATACAGAAAAATCTATTAAAAGCATAAAGAATTATTTATTTTAAGTCTTATCCAATGGCTTATTTTAAATAGAATGCACTTTAATCATAGTGCCCTAAATTGTAATAATTATTCAAATGATTACTACATTCCAGCCTAATACAGTGATTCTCTATAAAAATAGGGGGATACCGAACTATATCTTGTCAAGAATATTTTTTTAACGGCGACCAGAATACGAAATAACATAAATTGGTACCTTAAGAGGTTCATCGTTGGTGTAGGAGACATTTATTTTGGCTTCACAGAAGACTAGTATTCACATGGTGAACTTAGTAATGAGTATCAACTAATTGAAAGATTTGTGGATTTACTTATTGCATAACCCATTTGTTTGAAGTACAAAAAAAGATGGAAAAAAATGTGTCTGTAATAAAAAAAAAAAATGCAACCAAATGGAATTTGCTTGAAACATAATCATGAGCACAAATGAAAGCATATTATTAATGGTGGGCATCACCTAATGCTCTTAGTACTTTAGGTGTCATAATAAAAATGTTAAAAATAATCTAAAACTAATAAGGATAATAAAAATTATTACATAAAGGCAGATGACACAACTACATTGACTCTCAGTGGTTTCACAACAATGCAAACAACTGTCGAGTTGTCATTTTAAAAAATGTAAGAACAGATCCAAAACAAAATAATGGGATTTTTAAATGTAAGAGCCATTTTAGCCTCAAATTATAAATACTTCAGCAAAGGCAATTTTTTAAAATCCAATCCAACTCATTAAGCTTTGTATTTAAAAAAAAAAAAAATTGGCCATTAATTACTGCTGTAAGTATATGTCTATAGATTTATGGTATGCAAAACATGAATAGATGGTATGAATAACATGAAAAAATAAATAGATTACTGGTACATTTATCATTCAATCATACAAGTTAAAGCATCACAAATAACTCATACAATTTACATAAAACATTGTCAATTAAAATGCAATCTAGTTAATAAGTTAAACATAATTTTTAATTCACAGTTTTCAATTTGCAAAGTTTGCTTCAAAAGCTATAACATCATTAACATTATTATTTACAAAGCAATCCTCGAAAAGCCAATTGAAAAAGTTACATGAACATTTACAAATACATTGTAAAAATATGGAACAAATTTTTTAGAACAAATATCGATTTGGCTGCCAAATTATTAATTTTTTTTTTTGATAATCACTATTGTAATGACAGATGACCACAGCATGCAGTTGAAATTCAAGCCATCCAAATACATAATAGCTTATAACAGCATGTTAGAGTATATAAGTTGTACATTTAATTGGGACTGACTGTCCCTGCAATACATTTATAAATAATACAGCAGCTAAATTTACATAATCATAGCATAGATTAATGGAATTGGCTGTCCACCAATACATAAAGGGAACAGCAGCTCATGTTTATTTAAAGCCACAAATGCAAACAAAGTTTTCAAAAGTGATGAGAAAATGTATCTAGTACAGTGAATAATACTGCAGGAGGGAATGGTGTGACAAGATCTGTGACAACTTGGAAAATGAAATGTCATGGTCATCAAAATGCTATGGTAAAGAATATTTAGTTAAGGGGGTAGCAGAATCAAGACTGAGCAATACTGACCTTTAAAAAAGAAATTAAAGATATGATTACACTAGTGAATTGGGTGGGGATGGGGGAATAAACATGTGGAATGCAAGTTTAGAAGAATAGCAATAAGTAACACCATCACAGTTCCAAGTAGAGAGAAAATTTGGTGGTTTGATCTTCACTTTTTGTTGCGAATGATGAGGAAAAAGAACTTGCATACATGAGGTAAAGGATTCCCCATTTGATTCTTTAATACAACAATTCAGTTTAAAATTTTTACTATTTATATATCTGAAAATCGATTTTAAGATCAGCATTTTATATAAAAAGATCCTTAATTTACACATAGTATTTTTTATAGTCAATTGATGATGTGCACTGTTCTTACAAATAATAAGTTACTTATACAACAAAAATAAGACAGATGCACTGAACTAACAAATTATTTTTGACTACTGCACCATTGACATATTTGAATGACTAGCAAAGGCAATCTTACTCTTATGGCATGATTAATGGGTAATAATTTTGTTTATAAATATAATATACCTGATCTATTACAGAAGGCACAGCAGATTGCACATTAGATCAATGTAGGCTATTGCTGTTAACTCTACGTTTGCTTTCTAAGGGAAGCTTTATTAGTAATACAAAAGTTGTTCCCAATATATTTTACCTTTCTGATGCGATTGATTTTTTTTGTCTGAATTGTTATACAGTAGAATTCCATCTAAAATCGCCTATAAAACTTTTCTTCTCTACTTAAAACATTCAGCGTTTCAAAAGGGTTAATCAATTCTTGACAGGGATTTATCAAAACCACAGATTAAACAATTCTTGCTATATAAGTATAGCAAAACATTGCAAAATTTTGTTAACTGTTTTGAAATATACAAATAAATGTAAAAAAAATATCCACAGGTTTGGATGTATTGTATGTCGTACCTTCTTAATACATAAAACTGGCCTTTTTGACATGACAATTGCAGCTCAGTAGTACTATCTTGGTTAGTTGAAGCTTTGTAAATAATTCTGTTACATATAAAAAGCTAGCTTAAAATTAAATAACATGGAAATTCAAAGAGATGAAACGGGGCTGACATCTTCTCCACTCAGTGGTTAGTGTTTATTTGATTAACATATACTATATATAAATATGATTGTAAACCATTTTTAGTAAAGATATATAGATTTCAAAATTTGCAGTTTAAACATCCATCAAGTCCTATGTCATCCTTTTTATATTAAAAAAAAAAAATCCATTTAAAAGTGCTTAATGTATCTGCCAGTTCTAAAAACTGTAAATTATATTGTTCCAATTTGTTAAATTACTGAATTTACATTCATAGATGAGCACAACAGCACCGTGCATAGAACAAAAAAATGTTTAAGTCAACACAAGAAATTCAATGCTAATTCTGGGAGGAGCTAGTTAAATAACACTAATTCAATTAAGTTGAGAGGACATTGCACAAAGTATGACATTGTATTAATTTATTGAGCATTCACATGATATATTGTTACAATTTAATAGATTACATTTACATTCCTGCCATTAAATTTAAGCAAACCAACAAAATCTGTCACTTGGGAGGGAAATGCTTTTTTTTCTTCTTTGTTCATATTAATTTGCTAAAATAAATATGTTTATTATGGAGCCATCACTTATTTAACTTGTAGCATTTTATTGAATACTTAAATTTATTGCCTTATAATGACTTTGATATCGCTTTCTATGTCCATTATATTACCCTTGGTACTTTAAAAAATACATGTCAATATTTTAAATCCACCTTTAAGATATAAACAAATTGGGGGGGGGGGAATCACAAGCTTTGTTCAAACAAATCACAATCTTTGTTCAAACAAAAGCTACAGATCTAAGTTAATTGGTGAAATATAAAAAGAAATTGCATCTAATTCAGGGAAGAGAATCCTAAGAGCAGTTTCCATTGTTTCTTAGACCATATACAAGACTTGGATTTCTATAACTGATATGTTGCTATTACATTTATTAATTTCAGAGGTAGAATATGTAATGCTTTCTAATAGGTCAGCACCCTTCCCCTGTCTACAAACGAAATTTATTTGAATATTTGTTGCAAATAAATTTTCTTTAAAGATTCAGAAAAAGCAATAGGTTTTTCTATATGTATGTTCCCTGTTCTTGGCTCAAGACAAGACATAAAAGTCAAATACATTACAAATTTTTGTTTAAATAGGGAGTTAATTGTTAAATAATCTAAGGTGAACTGTTTTGAATATCAACAAATGAAGGCAAGTAGAGGATATGTGCAGTAATTGTATTTAAATGACCATATTAAGACAATAATACTCATTGGAACACTGCATGGATCGATCACCGAGCTCTGTCGAGCACATAACAATCAAGACGATGGCACATAAACAGAAAGAATGTTTAAAATTGAGTGCCAACCTGTCTTTGGAATATGCAATACTAATTCAGAGTTGTAGTTAGTCATACATAAAGTTAATTATCTGTGGAAAGGCTTAATAACAATAAAGATTTACACACATTCATTTAGTCATTTTACAAATTATGGTGATCAAACATTAACTGTATACAAGGAGGAAAAAAAAAAAAAGACGGAGGGGAAAAAAAAAGACCATTTTGTTGCCTTATTAAAAAAATCTTTGATTAATTTTCCTTAATTAGAATTATAAAACAAATTTAATATGGCAAATTGATGAGACAAAACTACAAATACAAATCATAAATAATACATCAAACCAATGATATGCACAAGAAAAATATCACTCTTAAAATGGTTTATGTATAAATTTCGTTTTCAGGAGTTTTTCATTCTTCCTTAGTCTAGATGTTTTCCCGTTTACTTTTTCAAATAGTTTTTAAAACTATTTCAAGATGAAAGTTATTAGAAAAATGAGCATAAAGGCCTCATCAAATACACCATTTCTGTTTTACATTTTTATGATTACAGCAGTACGATCCAATTATAACAACTTCTTAACATTGTTACAACAGTAAGATGTTGCATATCAGGTAAGTGGAACTGTAGCCATCATTTGTCAAGAACTATGGAAGCAGAATCACATGCACTAAGTGCATCAATATTGGTCTAATGACATGCAGACATTAACATAGCAGGCACACTGAGACAATGTATCACAGGTTGCAGGGATCCTGCCATTTGAGAATTTTTATTTATTTATTTTTTTGTATTGTTTAATTTAATTTTCTTTTTTTTAATTTTTTTTTTGTTTTTAATTTTTTTTTTTTACATTTTTTAAATATACTGTTTCTTATTAATAACATTTAAAAGAAAATAATTTAAAACCAACCATAAAAACATTTTTAAAAATGTAGCTCATTACATGATAAACATTGCACATTTCTGTGCAATAAGACATAGGATCTATTTTGACATAAAATGGCAGGTATAAATGTTATATTAAATAAACATCACTTACACATTTTGAGTAAACTATCTGATAGAAAGTCAAACACCATACAATAATATTTCAACATGTCATAAGATTATCCAATAGAAAGCATTTTTTTTTAATGAATTTTATTTTTTATTGTGAAAATCTGATTTTAAAACATTGACATTTTTGTTTTTAAAAAGGCTGTAATATTCAAACAAGTACTGTTGAGGGGTGGTCATCCCATCACCACATAAGACCACAGGAATTCTGAAAGACTGGGAACCTTGACACTAAGTACACATCTTCACAAATTTGGTATTCCACAATTGCTAGTAAGATTATGTAAGGATAGGAAAAATAGTCAACTCCTCATAGTGAGCATGTCAAGATTTGCATTAATGAGGAGGTACCCGGATAGTGGGACCTTTGGAACACTTAGTAAGCAATTGGATAGCTCATGGAACCCATGTGCTTGAACCTAACCCGCATACATATAATAATTAATTCTAAGAGATCACATGAATGTGTGGCAAAATTGTTACATATTCACTTACAACATGACAATAAGCATTTTAAAAATACTTTAGAACATTTCATGAAACGAAGTACAAAATATATGTACAAATACGTTGATTGATTAGCTGTGGGTTTTTTTTTTCCAAATCATTTACATAGAAATTTAACAATACAGCAAGAAAACAGAATGCTTCATGGCAAAGCAAAAAATAACTATTAATTACATAGATTCTCCACCAAGTATATTATTAAGCAGTGGGTTGGAGTTGTGGTCATTCATATCCCACAAATTCCAAGCTTCTGAACCAAACTGTTTCATGGGTTGACCTGATTGCATTGAATTTCCCCAAGGATCACCTCTTCCTGAATTTTGATAGAGTGCTGAAGGAGGTGCCTGTGACCATGGGCTGGTGTTCATCGGTGGCAAAACACTAGGTTGAGGTGGTGGAAACTGGGAAGCTAAGCGCTGAGCATCATTCTCACCAATGAATTCAGCATTAATGATAGCTGAGCCCAGAGGTTGATTATTAAGCTGTTGCTGAGCTTTCATGGCTAATTCCCCGCTACTATACTGGACGAGAGCCATGGGGACATGATAAAAAAAATTGTTATATGAACCAGGCCGAGCACAGAAGCTCCGAAACGTTGATTCCATCTGAGGAAAAATTTTGAGAAATTATTTGATTAACTGTTGCATTTCAAAAGCATGTTCACAATTATTCCACTCATAAAATGTTTCAGGTGTTGCATTAGAAGGAAAAAATTATGTAAAATATCCATAAGGTTAATGTTTACTATTTAAAACCATCCTAATATTTATATGTTAATATTGCTTCAATCATTAGGTTGCTCGTTTCCTTTCAGATTAATCAGCCCCATCCTCAGTTATGCATAGTTATTTAAAGTATCATTTTCTATTTTTTTTAAACTTGTCCCAAATAAATTGCTTCTGGTACTAATTAAATCTGATCTTGCAAAGTGACTTCCACTGGTAATAAATATATACAAAGCAATGAAAAAAATAACTTACAACAGACTGGTTCAAGTTCTTAAACAAAATCCAAGAACTAATGGCAGTTCTGTCATTCCAATTGGATCCACCCACTGAAATATAGATATAAATGCAGATATATATTTTAATAAGTAGTTTGTTTAAAGCAATTAAAATTTGATGAGTTTTTGTTTTCACTTTTAGGGGTCTTTGCTTTAGTGGATTATTTATGATAAGAGCAATATTAATTTAGAGAAACATGGTCATCTAAAAATAAGATCCCACCAGATTTCAGCACATTTAACCACATATACTTGTTTTAAAATTGCTTGTTCTACAAGCCTACAACACTAATTGGTATGAGAAAAGCTTGAAAAGTGTATAACCTGTCCATAAGCCTACCATAAATAATATACCAGTGTAAGCAAAAGGGTACCGAAAAATATCTATGATGAGATTATGCTGCAGCTAAAAATTACAGTAGTAGTGCTGTCTACTTCCAGTATCTTAGTTTTTATGCCTCTGGTAAATTATTTGAATCTTGTAGAGTTTACCGTAGACTAAGACCTTATGATAAAACATAAGATGAAATTAATGTTCACAGATAAAAATCTATTGACCCACAAATAAAAATATACTCCAAATTTTGTCCCGAAATTTTTTTAAGCCGGCTTTAGAAAGTCTATACAATAGTATGTAAATTCATTTACCCCATTGGGCATTAACGAAAACAGGCATATACAAATTTGCTTTACAACTTTCATAACTTTATAAAAAGATACTTAAGAAAAATAACTAGTCTACTCCTTAAGAGAAAAATATTAAGTTAAGCTAAGACATAAATAAATTAAATAGCGTTTTTTTGTGTTTTTCTTTTAAAGTCAAAACTGAATGTACCCACCCTTTGTAAAAGCTGAATTAGATGAATGTGGCCAAGATGCTTGTCTGTTGAAACCAGACTGCCACTGTTGCTGACCACCAGACTTGCCAGGTAACATTACAGGCGGAGGAGGAGGACGACTACCCAACTGACTTAAACCCAGGCTGTTGTCACTTTTGTAGCTTGAAACACCCCATGAGTTGCCAGAATTAAGCTTGTGACCATCAAGATTATTTAATGAATCATCATGGACACGATTTACACTGAGAGAGCGCTGCAATTGAATACTTCCCGGGGTTACATGAGGATCATCTTCAACATTTTTTGTTAAACCTTGCCATGGCTTTCCAGGAATGAACTCTGGGATGACATCTGTTAGACCTGATGGCATACCTGATAAGATGGAAGAGGTAGATGTGCTGACAGAGCCAGGCATTTTTAAGTCTGATTGAGAATTTGTGCCTGCGCTGTCATTGGAAGACAAAGGCCAATTAGAGGAAGAAGTGGCAGACATATTTGATGACCACGTTTTATCACCAGTCATCCCTAGGCCCCCAGGAATCAGATTCATATTAGGAGAGGAAGCCTGAAGCATGCCTTTTGCTCCTGCAGCTTTGTTCTCTCCATTTTCATCATTACCAGTTGTTGGTGTAGTTGTTCCATCTGCAGATGTGTCCGAAGATGCCTTCCACTGAGTTGTAAGACGTGATTGAGACTGGAGGGCAACATTTGCCAAGTCTGAGCTAAGAGCATCCAAGTTTTCTGCTATATTGGAAATAGGTTGTTGACCAGAATGAGATGACATCAATCCAGAGGGAGGTTGAGATATGTTTGGTGGCTTTTGAGAGCTAAATAGATTGTTCTGAGCTTGTTGAAGTTGTTTCTGTAAATTTATGATCTGTTGATTAATATTGGTGATAATACCTGGCATTTGTTCAAGTTGGGGATTGCTCCGATTCCCTGCAGCTCTAGCCTGTTGCAACATTTGTTGCTGTTTGGTCACCATAGTTTGGAGAGCTGACTGGAGTTGCAATAGTTGTTGTAAGAGAACTAATATATTATGTGGCAATTGATAGTTAAGTAACTGAGGCGAAATAAATCCATTATTTACTGCCTGGCGAAGCTGGGCTAGAATCTGTTGCTGCTGCTGTTGCTGTTGAGGAACTTGGTTATTAGATGTGCTCCCAACTGGAGGCATTTGTCCTCTGGGACCAAGAGTGGGTGTAGGTGGGGCTTGCTGCTGCTGCATTTTCTGCATCAGCTTCTGCTGAAGGCTTGAATTATTACTTGAACTGCTGGCATTTAAACCAGAAGGTGGCATACCACTATTGTTTGGCATGAAAGGTTGATTAGGTACTTGAGAATTAGGAAATTGAGTATTCTGTAAACTACTGAAGGTAGGCACTTGGTCAGGGCGGATGTCAGTAAGGTCATCAGCTCCCATGCCAGACATATATGACAATCTGGACTGTGAACCATTGCTTTGAAACATATCGATGTCCATATCCCTCCTGGACATTCCTCCATTACTGGACTTTAAATCACCTGAAATTTGTAAAAAGTGACCACTTATCTATTTTTTATTCTATTGTTGGGGTAAAGAAGCTCAAGAAACAAAGAGATTCTTTGACATTCTGTACAACCCCACACTTTAATGTCCATAATTGGCACCAATCTTAATATCACCCATGTTTAAAATCCACCCTGAGTAAAAAGAATATCCCGTAAAGCAGGGTTTTACAAAATGAAGGGGGTGCGAGACTGGGATTATCAATTAATAGTACATATGAGACATATATGTTTGACATATGAGTCAAACAATACCTCCAGAATATAGAAAATTTTGGGAAACCTGACCCTTAAAGGGTTAAGAGAAAAAATTATTTTGGATCATTTTAACTTTCAGGTTGTTTATTTAAAGAATTAAATACATTAAATTTAAAAAAAATATTTTTCTTTAAAAATGCCTTTCATTTTGTTAAAAATAAAGGGGGAAAAAAAAACACCAAGGAAATCTCTCTGCCTTTCTATATATATAAATATAAAGCTTACTAAGAGCCATCTTCAGGTTCATGTTGTTGGTTATGAGAGCATTCTGAGCTTCCTCCTTCTGTAAAAACAAAATAATCATTTCAGGGTAGTGGAAACTTCAAAAATATTTTTTCAAACTACAAAAATTAATATTGAAAGAAAAACTGCCATACAGTTTTCAACGTTTGATTTTTTTTAAAATTCATAACATTCATATAACATATTTTAAAAATGTCATCCAAGTTTTTCCAGATTTAAGTAAAGCAGATGATTAGATTATTCACTGATGCACACATTTTATCAAATCGTGCTAACATTTGGATTTACTACTTGAGGATTGAAATTTTAACAAATAGAAAGTTACCCGAAAACCCATGTCCATAAGTTCCTGAAGAAGTTTGGCCCTCATCTGAGTAGGTGGATTGTTGCTACTCCCCATATATTTAGGTGGCATCTGCTGCTAAAAAATAAGCAACAGTTAATGTCTAAGTATTTTTTTGATTAAATCTTTGCATATTGCAAGAATGAAAGCACCATATAAAAGACACCAGCTATTTTCATTTATTCTGACCCAAGTTGAATATATAAATACTTTATTGGAATGAAACTGTCAAGTGTTTAAAATATAATATTATCAATTCTTTTATCTAAAGTAATGAATATGAGATTTTCACACACCTATAAATTTGATTTCAAGTTTTTTAGTTTTTTTTTTAAAGAAATTGTTTTATTTCAATAGTTTACATCTTTTAAAAATACAAATAAGTAAAATCGTTTAAAACAATTTTTTTAAAAAGTAAAATGTGCTGAGGTATGTGAATTGTTTCAAGATTATAATAATAAAATGTCTTCCTTCAAATTAATTATGTATTATTGTCGATTAATAAAGCTTCAATTTTGTGTAAAAGATTTTTATAAATTAAAAAAATTAATGAGATGGGTGTCAATACCTTGTTCAAGAATATTAAGATCAACACTAATAACTTTTCAGATCTGCAGTGGTTTAAAGTTAATGAAGTACAGATGTGGTAAATCTGATTATGCATCTTAACTTCATACTATCTTTAATTAGAGCTACTTGTTGATATTTGGGATTCACAAGCTAATTCAGCTTTTGACAATGTTATTGTCGCTTATTATGGGTCTTTCATTAAAAATAAAATGTGAATCACCGATTTTAAAATTCTATATATTGATTATCAAAGCAAAAAATTTTGGATGCACTTAAAATAATAGTGGACATATGATTGATAGGAGAAAAGATAAAGTCTTGTATAAATGTGTTAGTTTAACTCTTAAATATCTCACAACACAAAGTTATAAACAGCAGTTTTCTAGGCTTTTAAACACCTTATGGATGAGGAATTAGACATTTCTAATAATGTAATTACCATGCATCTTTCAATTTGGCCGATATAAAAATCACTTCGGAATTAAGATACATAGCTTGTTCTTTTAGAGATTAAAACAATACATTTCAGTAAGGAAAAAAACGTCATCTCTAAAAAAATTTTTTTTTAAAAACATGAAAGCTCAATAAAGGCAAACGCACCAGGATCAACGCAAATGAAGCACCTGTGGTTCTTAAACAGGAAATAGCTTGTTTAAATGCATCTTGGTTGCCCCCCAGCTGCAGCTTATTTGTAGGGTGAAATGGACTAAGCCCTAGTAAGGCATTTTTGTTGGCGAGAAGGAAAACCCCGAGTAAAAACCTAAGCCACTTAGAAAAAAGCAGCAAACTTGACTTCACAAAATTTTTTTTATAAAAACTAGCTGTTTAAATGATTTTAACATATCATAGACAGATTAAAAGTATTAATGTGATCATTTTTCATAATAGAACAATAATAATTCCCGAATGTTTCTGAGATAAACAAGTTATTGCATCTTATCTTTATACTGTGCCACTTTAACTCCAAGATGAGAAACATTTGAACTTTGTGTGAAATAATTTCACATAATAGTATTACCTTCTTAAAATCTCAAACAATAATTAATCTAAACAATTTCAAGAGTTTAAAATAATTTTCTATTGAAAATAATGGTAAGAAAATTCTCCATTTTAAAATAATTCATTTTGCTTTAATTTCTGCCCCCATCCCTCTAACTCCTCTACTGGATTTGCAGCAGTACAAAATGACTTTTACTGTTTCCACAGACCTGTCCTGTAATTTTCCTTACACCCCTCAAGGCAGCTGGGTCGTTCCAAGTACTATTATCCTGGGGTAAACCATTCCAATATCCAACTTCAACAGAATTGGCAGAAACATCATCTGGGTATCTTCCTGACTGCAATAGTAGTTCCATTCAAACATTCACATCACATTTACTTTTCCTTATGTTACACTCACAAGAATCACAAGACAATTCACAAATCAAAGTGTTCCTGGTAATGTTTAAATCTGTAAACTTATAAATACTTTAAGATTGAAAAGATTTGTTTTTTCATCTATGAAATAAAATTGTGTGTTGTAAAGTACCAAAAAAAAAGCTAAAAGAATTCCCTACATTATTCAAAACAAGTGATTGGAATTTGTCAATAAAAAATGGAGGATTATTTTTCTTTATTCTATCAAATGAATCAACTTTTGAGCATTATGTGAGCCAATATGACCTTGAATGCATCTGAATGAGCACTGTGATTGTGAAGCAAACACACCAACAACAATGCAGAAAAGCAAAGTGCCAGTGGAAACCACGCACAGGCTGTTAATAAGATACTGGCACAAAGACCCTTAAGCATCACATGGTATTTAGACCGAAATTTAATTTTATGACTGCCACCTTTAAAAAAGGTGATACATTGGTTTTTGCCAGTCAGACAACCATACAATGCTTTTGAGCCTCAGAAAACCATAAGTCTAGCTTACCTTTGCTCTTTGAGCCATTGCCCAAGAGGCTTCATCGAGTCCAGCTGGAGCTTTCGGCTTAGCTCCTACAGTAGCATTCCACTGAGCTTGAGGTGCTGTCTCCCCCCAGCCAGATTGTTTTACTTGTGGTGGTAACTGGAATCAATTTTAATAAGAATGTCCAGCAGTTCAAACAAAAGTAAGGACTAAAATGCAGGATGCTAATGGAAATTAAAGACGAAATAATTACATTTAAAAAGGGATAATCTAAGACATTTTTGTCCAAAATAATTAACAGACCAACTTGTCCCCATGAGTAATATATTAGGCGCTATCATAATATGTGAAAAAAGGTTTTTTTTTTTTTTTTTTACGGATGTGTTGGACAGCAAATCCATATTTTCAATTTGGGACTTTAAAAAAAAAAAAATTCTTTGGGCGTTGCAATTAATTACATTTATAATCTTTATTTTATGTTCATCTGCGCCCAACCACATATGTGAAGATTTGTCTGAATTATTTCCTTCTGATCCTTGAATACATTTTTAATATGGTAAATAAAACTTCACATTGCTTCCCAATTACCACTTTGGTTTTCTCTGACAGCTTCCCAAATAGCAGTTCCATTACTGTTATTTTATGTTTATCTGCGCCCAACCACATATGTGAAGATTTGTCTGAATTATTTCCTTCTGATCCTTGAATACATTTTTAATATGGTAAATAAAACTTCACATTTTAAGTTTATTGCTACACATAGCCAGATTTATGTTACTGGGCATAAGCATTCAAAATTTTGGTTCAAAACTTTTTAATATGTTTTTGGGTTAGGTCTCTGATGGCCAACAAACACTTAAAATTTTAGTTACAGCTTTAATTTGCAGTACATCCTGATGTTTAACATTTTTGGCCATTCTTACTCATCATAAAATTTGAAACCTTAAAAAAATACAGTGACTGAATTCATGAGAAAAATATGTAATATAATTTATTTCAGAAAAATAAATTTTAAAAATAAATTTAAACAGAGTGTACCCTTTTTTATCCACTTGTTCCATATATGTAGGGCTTTATCAGTGACATTTATGAGAAGTAAAACTCTGTAGTAAAACAGTTGCAACTTACAAACAAGAAAATGCTTTACCTGTTTTGGCACATTAGCAGCCCAAATGCTTGTTCCATCATCAACTTTGACATTATCTTGGGTGGGATCACCCCAACCTGTTCTGTTAGGTGGTGGTTTGTTCCACTGCTCATCTAACTTTGTGCGAGTAAGAGCTGTAACATTACCAGGATTCCAGCCTGGTTTCGGACTTTCGTTCCAAAGTGTTACATCTGCACCACCCATAACTGGAACATTCAGGCCAGTGATGTTTTGGGATACCATATTGGGTACAACTGTTTGGCCACTCATTCCTGGACTAGGAGGTACTATTGCCTGCATGCTTCCCATGCCACTAGTTACTCTACGTTGATCATCCCATCCACCAGCATCACCGTCATCTCCCCATGATGAGATGCTTGTTGTGCGCTGGACACCACCACCACCACTTTCACCCCAAGAGCCAATTTCAGTTTTTTGTCCCCACATTTTGTTAGAGGCATCACCAGCACCACCAGCTGCACCCCATGTGCCAAAGGTTTTGGGGTCATTACCATTTCCAACAGTCCATGTATTGGGATCTTGAAGAGGTTTAGGAGGAAATGACCATTTAGCTTGTTCTTTTTCAGCATTCCAAGTGTTACCAGCAGGAGCTGCTTCCCAATTACCACTTTGGTTTTCTCTGACAGCTTCCCAAATAGCAGTTCCATTACTGTTGTTCCACACATTTGAAGCACCAGCATTACTATCAGTAGAAAATTTACGATGTGATTTTGGTGAGTTATCCACATCCCAACTTGTATCCTGGCGAATGGGACGAGATCCCCATCCTTCATGATTTTCAATGGCACGGAGAATTTCTTCTTGTTTTGAATTAATGACAGTTTGAGGAGCACTATTGACAGGAGGAACTTTGAGACCCTTGAGAGTTGCTTGAGCGAATGATAGCTCTGTGCTACTAGCTCCCTGGTCACCTGTAGCACTAAGTGAGGGATTCCCCCACTGAGATTTTGATATGTCCCATTGGCTGTCCCCTGATTTATCAGATGAAAGTCCCCACATTCTGGGATCAGAGTTTCCAATGTCTTTACTTAGAGTATCAATGGGGGTGGTGGGGTTGTTCCAATCTGTCTTGGTAAAGTCTCCTATGCCTAGCATTGAACTGCCTGGCCAATGGGAAGATATGGGCGGTAGACTAGAAGTGTTAGTTTGCATGCTGCTAGGCCAGCTAGATGATGAACTTGAACCAGTAGAATTAAATGCAGAGTTACTGCTTATCATGCTGGAGCCCTGTTGCATGCTATTATGACCTTGATTTGTGGAGAGAGAAAGATTTGATTGGGTCCATCCCATTGAGTTTATACTTGAAGGGGCTGGGGAACCACTGTTTCCCCATGGACTGGAGTCTATGCCTGAGAGTGTAGAGTTATTGGCACTCCAAAGACTAGATGAATTGGACTGAAGTGCAGTAGAATTATTGGAGCTAGTATTCTCTTGTGACTGAGGTGTCATATTGCTCATATTTGTAATGGTTGATCCAGATTTAACGGAAGATGAATCATCCCCAGCATCAGATGCACTATCTGATTTACCCATAGATTGCCAGGTAGAGACAGAAACCGTGTTTTCTTGGTCTGAAAATAGAAAGAAAAAATGCACAAAAGTATTCTAAACTAAATTAATCAAGACTAGAAAGTAATTAAAATAAAAAATGTTAAACAAATGGTTTAATTTTTGCCAATTTTCTCTTGGAATCCGTTTTTTAATTTTAAAAAATAAGACACTAATTACACACGCACACACAAGCCTATTTTCTTCTTTTTGTTTTATTTCAATACTTACACTAACAATTTTAGTGTCACATGAATCTGAAATTGTGTTAGACCTAGTCCAAACAGAAATAACCGTGCCACACAAGTTAGCTATATCACTGTTCAATCAAGTCATTTAGTTGTGACTGAATGATACATGCAAAATAGAAGCTAGGAGTATTTTTTCGCAAATGAGAAGAGTAATATATAAACAAAAGTAAATTAGCACAAGAAGATGGAAGCAAACACCTTGTGCTAGGCTTTCCAGTGACCAAAGGTCTTTTATATAAAGGCCATTATATATTTTGTCTGTGTTGAAAAGGCAATGCAGGAAAATTACAGTGAAGAAAGCAGTTCCAAATCATGGTACATCAAATTGTATAACCACCGTTTTAATTTTTAAACTCACTGGCGGTGGATGTCCAAGATCCACTGCCTGGAGCGGAACTTTGCTGGCCCCAACCTCCTCCTTCTCCTCCACTGCCCCAGCCCAATTCTGATGGCATGTTGCGTTTCATTACTGAGAAAAAAAAGCATGTATAGAGTGCATCAATTCCATCCGATAGACGAAATGAAAATTATCAATTACCTTCTGAAAAGAATATTTTTTTTTTAAATGGTTTAAATTGCATAACTTTAATCCTGATTAGAAGAAAGGAAAGCTAGGTCACTGGAAGGCAACAATGTGTCATCAACAAGTTTGAAAACCTTTGCTTAAAAAGGGGAATCCTAAGCCAAAAAAACCATGACAGATTCTCACAATCCAAACATTTTCTTAATTAAATTTGATGCATACAAAGAGCACATGGGTAAATATTATGTGAATTAAAACTGTGTATGATTATCTGAAGCACACCATCACAGAAATAAATAAAATATTACTCTAGCAGTGTGTGTTTGTATGTGTGAACTAGGGTGCTTATAAGTTCATTAGCAGAATTGACAAAATAAAGGTGTACATTGAGAGGAAAGAGTAAATCCCAAGTCATCCCTGTAACTACTAGACTTCTATATCTTTCTAATGTGGAGCCCATAGTCATAATTTTATGTCAAAATTAATGCTTTAATTATTTTAAATGATACATCATCCCCAGCTATTATGATGAAAGTATAAGTGGATTCCACAGCCCTGATTATTTTCTGTTTTCCCCTCTTCTACTCATTAAAAAGAGCAAGTCTGGAAGAGATTTTTTATAATTTACAGCACAATGCAACATAATATTTTTAATATATTGCTTTAATTTAAATTTCAAACAAAATTTGTTTTATTTATTTAAATTTTTTATTCTAATCATCACTTTAATTATTCTTTGTACAAAAAAATAATGCAATGAAAACTTTGTAAATAAATATTATTTAAAAATTGTAAAGTCAAGTAGTTCATTGAAAAAAAAAGAAAATACAAGGCACTAATTATGCAACACACACCCCTTTGAACCTAAATCTTTTGTCAAACCAAAGAAATGGGACTATTTATTCTTAGCCCTGAATGATGCTTTACTGTGAAGATAAACTTTTTACTGCTGAGATTTTATATATCTGATAAAATATCTCATGACTTCAGACACTGGAGGTAAATAAAACACCAAGAAATGAATAATTTGTTAAAAAAGAACAAATATCTTCATTTTCTAGCCATCATTTTAAGTAATGAAACATTTATCTTTCACTGAAAACTTTGTAGTAAACTTTCATTGCATAAAAAATATATTCAAGAAAAAGAATGAATCTCAGGAGAGAAAAATCTCAGGAGAGAAAACATTTGAATCTGAATCTTGGCTATTAAAACTGTTAACAGTAACTTCACTTTAAATAAAAATTTGATTACTCTATTTTATTGGAGGAAAAGTGAGCTTTATCGCTTGGGGAGCCAAAGCTTCTCAATGAGTGCCGTAAAATATGACAAAATGTTATTACTTTTAGTTGCATTTAAACTAAGCAGATAAAATAGGACATCTAGCAGATGGAGCAAAGCAGTAACTTGGTAATAACTTACAAAATAGCACACACCAATAAGAAATGTCTCATATTTTGTTTTGATATTGATATAATTTAAAAGCCCAATCTGGAATAAGTTAAATTTGTTTTTACAAATTTTAAATTTAAAGCAATGTGCTTTTAAGCCAATCAGAAGTGAGATATGGCCAAGGGGCTAATGGGGAGAGCAGGCCTGATGTTTATTTTTTTGCTACATCAAGTTAAATAAAAATGTTGGGCAGTTTTGTTGTTGTTTTTTTTTAAAATACATGTGAATTTATAATCAAACTATTATTTGCAGCAAATTAACATTCTTTACATATTTTTAACACTAGGGGGAAAAGGAATTTGTGCTATTAGAACAAAAGTTATCTTAGAGTACAGGTAAATAGGTATGTGATTGATAACAAAAGTAGAGAGCCCCAAAGTTTAAACTTAAGAAAACAAAATTCAACGACTTATTTAATCGACAGATGCTTATTTTATTGTAAAATCTTCAACTATATCAATAATTATACCGCTTAAATTAACCCAAATCAGTTGCCGGTTATCGAAACTTAATTTATTGTCTATTTGAGTCTGATTTTTCAATATACTTTTTAAGGCGTTTGAAGAACTCAGAATTAGGCTAAAATACAGCTATGCATTACATTTTAATGAATTAGATGGGTCAGTGTTGGAAAGGGAATAATGGCCTCTTAGCAGAAATGCAGAAAGTTCTTATAACTTTTGATTTATTCAAGTCCCCCTAATGCAGCGGTTCTCAACCTGTGAGTCGGTACCCCTTTGGAGGTCAAACGACCCTTACACAGGGATTGCTTAAGACCATCAGAAAACACATATAATGAAGTAGTATTGAAAATAATTTTATGGTTGGGGGGTCATCGCAACATGAGGAACTGCATTAAAGGGTTGCGGGATTAGGAAGGTTGAGAACCACTGCCCTAATGTAACACTTTGAATATTAGGCATATATAACGGGGTAGTCCAATAGTTTATACCATAGCTGGGAAATTAAGATGAACTTAGTGCAACATTTGTGGTCAGACTTTTAAAGATTGCTATTGATTCTGTACTTAAACTTCAGGGAAACAATACAAACAAGGATATTAAAAATTGGTTTTACCAGACACTTTCCAGAAGTTAGAATGGACACATTTCCCTCACAATTAAATTTAAATTGAAAGTAAATTACTGTATATTTTTCAAGGTATTCTACACTGATTGTGGTTTTTATAATTCCTGCAACTATGAGTAAACACATCTGACATTTTATTTTGATACAGTAAACATGATTTTTTTAAATAACATTTTTTTAACCTCCCATTTCTAAAAAATATTTCAAAATTTTTTTTTAAATTTAAAAAAAAAAAAAAAAAAAAAAAAAAAAAATTTTAAAATTTTTTTTAAAAATTAAAAAAAAAAAAAAAAAAAAAAAAAAAAAAACAACTTATTTTTAGTACTTTTGTACTTATTTTAGTACCCATAAATGTTTCTTGATACCATTTATTCACAGTGCATGTTGTGCTTCTGAATATTATCTTTCATTTAATATGTGGTATGTTTATGCAAGTAAATACCAAATGTTTTCATAAAATTTTGAATTCGTGTACTTTTACACTTTCTATATTGTCCCCAACAAAAACAACTAAAAAGTATTCTTGTTATTTTTGAATACATGTCAATGGATAGCTCAAGCTCCTTTGAAAACTGCCCTTCTTCAAAATCATAAAAAATATCAAATTTTGGATCAATTTTCAGCCAATTTGCAATTATTTTTTTTTTTTAATTGAGCTTTTTAAATAACTTTGGTGTTTAAAAAAATCCCCTTATCTATAAGTGGAAACTCATCACAAATGCCTGCCATGAATAGTTATTTTCAGTTTGGACTACCTCATATTACAAAACATATGCATATAAAACAGAATTTTGAATGAAAATAATTTTTAAAGAAATCTAATTTTTTTATGTTAGCAAGCGTTACTTGAAGTGTAGCACAGCAAGCAGCTAGGATAGGTATTTGGTGGAAAATGCAATTTCTATAATTAATTAACTTATTATCTACATACCTTGCTGCTGCATTTTTAAAAAAGATGTAATGGATACATATAAATGCTAATGTTGCAAACAGTAGAAAACACTTGATTTGGACCTGTAATAGAAGAAATGAAGTGAATCAAGGGAACAAAGTAATTTAAAGAGACCTCATTGCTGAAATAAAAGTAAAGGATAATCTGACAAGGCCCTAAACTCAAAACAAATACACAAATAAAATTTATTTAATATGTTTAACGTTTTATGTCTTTAAAAATTTACAAACCTGAACTTTTGATTCTGTTATCTCTTTAAAATAAACCTAAAAGGCAGACGTGTTTACCCTCATACTTCTAAATTCGTACAATATCGTCTCAAAATCGAAAAATACAGTATATTAATAGTAAATAAATAAACATAAGTACATATAGTGTATACAATAACTACTCGCATCGCGTGTCTGGTGGAATCGATTTAAGCTGGCGTCAAAACAGTAGATGACCGATTGCATGCAAACTGCAGTCACTTTGTTTTGTAGACGTGTATGTGCTATAGAGCAATTAATATTTAGGTGAATTGTCAGTCGTAAGAAATAATTATGTCACAAAATAACGACATACAGCACTACCGAAAAAAAAAAACACGAGGAGATGCAATCTATATTATGTAAGCACAAAAAAATTCAAATTTACTAGCACCCCCCCTCATTGCAAGCATATTTTTCTGACAACGCCCCCCCCCCTTCCCCATCAAGGTGTATGTTGCAATGAGCTCTCGAAAAATCCAATAATCTTCATATATTTATGATGTCACAGTAAGAAAATGTGACACAGGTTTTCACCACTGCAATTCAGTGAGCCCAGTGGTTCTCAGAATATATGCCACATCGCCCTCGGTGCTCTTTTTCCTCAGGCAGGGCACGAAAATAGGGCGAAGAGAAAAATGGCCATTACAAAGGATTAATTAGTCAATTAAACCATTTACTTAGTCAAAAAGAAAGGGCGCAATGGATTGTCCTTTTACTGGTCCGCCTGGGTGCGTGGGGGTACACATTTTTTCTATATGGGTTGAAGGGGCTTCCTCGCAGGGGTGTTGCGAAATATTACAAAATTTCTTAACTTTATTTCAACTTTTAATTTTAATCCTATGTCACAATTAAAGGTCATGATGTAAAGTGTAAACAGTAACCCCCTTGAGTAACTACTGTATGCAGTTACTAGATAGCGAGCGCTTAGTGACCTATATACATGTCATATTTATTTTTCCCCAGCTCTATATTATTTTGTTTATGCATTCGCTATTTCGAAGTGTACTCATTAGGATTTCAATCAGGGAGCCTGGCGAAATACCTAAATTTTGTCGCCAGGAAACAAATTTTAGAACCACAGGCATCGCCCAACAAAATATGCATCACATACGGTGGACTAAATAAATATTACTGTAATATCTCAACTACTGAGTACAGCTAGCGAGTTCATTTGTTAAAATACATGGCATCAGCACAATTCCTACTTAACATCGGGTGATATTTTACAGCATTCTAGATATAATAATGCTATTTTTTAACTTTCAGGATAAATATTGTAGAATAATTGTATAACCCACCTACTCTCTGCCTAGACTACCCTAACCCTACCCCCCCCCCCCTCATTCAAAAATATGGCAGTGATATTTTTATAGCCTTTGACACTCCCACCAGTCTCCCTACCCATGCATTTCGTATGCCACATATCTCCTTAAGCACAATTCCTACTTAACATCGGGTGATATTTTACAGCATTTTAGATATAATAATGCTATTTTTTAACTTTCAGGATAAATATTGTAGAATAATTGTATAACCCACCTACTCTCTGCCTAGACTACCCCAACCCTCCCCCCCCCCCCCTCATTCAAAAATATGGCAGTGATATTTTTATAGCCTTTGACACTCCCACCAGTCTCCCTACCCATGCATTTCGTATGCCACATATCTCCTTTATCAATAGCCCCCACCTCCCTTCTCAGTGCATATATAATATAATGAAGGATGGTCCAAACTTTAAAAAAAAATTACAACTAATCATTTTTCTCGGTCCATTCACTGCCAGATCTATATTAGAAACTTCAAGAACCCAAAAAAAAAAAATGTATCTGGAAAAAAATAACCGAATATTTTTTTAACCGGGTCTATGAAAATTGTAGTTTTGGCGGGTCTTGGCGTAGTCATAAAATACATCTAAAAATCTTACATTGTAGGCCAAAATCATTAGAGTAAACAGGTCTGTAAAGGTATAAACAAATGTAAAGCACTAACCTTAAATAAAATGCTGAACTTTCTCCGAAATGCAAGGCAACGTGAAAGATCTTTGGATAATAGCTGGCTGAAATGTAAATTTATTATGATTTAGAGTACTTTACTACATAAGTCTATCATGGCAACAAGGGACACTTCAATTTTGAAGATATCTTTTTTTTTTTTTTTAAATTTCTGTGGACTGCTCTGGGTGATTATTTCAGAGCTCCTGCTTTGCACCAGATATTTATGATATTTCTTAAGTCAAATGTCTTGATATCATAAGGATGTTGATCTGTATCATATTTACAAATTAATGATTCTGAAATGAATTAATGAAGTTGGATTTTTAACAAATTAGATTCAATCGAAGTTGAGGGTGCTTAACTTGAGATCCTATTATTCAAGTCTGATAATTAAGCTGCTGTACATGGTCTAAAGTTAATGCGAGCTGCTGGTGATAGGTGAGACATCGTAAAATAGTTGTCTATTTTAATGTTGAAACCTGAAACTTCATTTACAAATTTTTCAAACCCTGAAACAAAGCGAGAGGCCACAGTATGTGTTCTATTTATAGCAAACCCGCCTTCTCTGAATAGGCTTTTGCGCGTTCTTAAAAGATTTTTTTTAAAACCCAGAATGCATATTTGAATAAACTGAGCTGGCGAATCCAGAGTGAGAGAAAATAAAAACTTGTGAATCCGGAAAAGTGGCACCCCTGTGTCAATCTGATCTCGATGAGGAATATTAGAAAATGGAAAAAAAATTATTTTTTAAAAAGGTAAAAATCAAAATTCTAATTCTGATAATCCAAAACAAAAATTCAGTGATGTGAAAGGCTGAAATGAATCAATTATTTTGATTCACTTGACTAATATAAGTGAGATATGTTAATTTCTTCTTAAGTATCATTTTGTAATAAACAACCACTGATTGCTGTGTTGCCATATGACGTAATACAATTACACTGAGGCCATATCCATAAATGATGTATTGCAAATTTTGGCTCTCTCCTCCATCACAAAAAGCTGAAGACCCCCCACCCCCTAAAATATGTCACAAACACCATATCCAGTGGCAAGACTCTACATCAAGACGACCTGGTTGCAGGAATTGCCATTATATGCGCCTTACGGGACTCCAGGTTTGAATTCAGAGTTTCCTTCTCTTAGATGAGTTGCCGACCAAGGTTAACGAGTCTCATCCACCCGGGTGATGTTTTTGCTTGACTGGCCTTTGGCTGGCTCGTATAGTCCTAAATGAATGGCTGGCAAGTCGTAAGAACTGGCGTGCAGTAGCCAAAGAGTCAATAATAACTCTTAAGACACTTTCAATCACAATACTGAATTTTAAGTGAAACTATTTTTTCAAAAAACAAAATTGTGAACTATACAATCTTGAAATTTTAAACTTTCATTTGATATATTGAACTATATCGCATATACATATCTATATATGTATCTATCTATATATATATCTATCTATATAATATATATATATATCGATTGCATTTGCTGTGAAAATTAATTTTAAAACAGAACAAAAACGCATTGCGGAAAATATCAAATTGATTTTGCCGCCTTTGGCGGTTTGGTTGTGATGATCACGCATCTTGTGATGAACATGCATCGTACCTGCTTTGAGCTGGCCCTGAATAAAACCATGGCAACTTCCTTTATTAATATTCAACTAGTATGTGAAAGGCATTTGTTACACAATCAAAAAATTCTTATTATAATCTTAATTATAAAATCATAAGTTTTCTATCTTGAAGTCATATTAGGCAGTAAGCCTACAGGCTGAGACTCTTTCTCATCACTCTCTTGGGACTGCTGGGCAGAGTCCAGTAGCAAAAAAAAAAAAAAAAAAAGGGGGGGGGGGGGGGGGTTGGTGGTGTCAAAACCCTGGTTCCGATTCGGTCAAAACCCAGGTCAAGGATAAATTTAGGGATCAGGTTAGGTTTAAGGATACATTTAGGAAATTTATTCATTATTTTTTTAACGTTTTTTTTCTCTTAATTTTAGCGAACATTAGTCATTTTATTTTTCCACAGCTGCCATCTTGGTTGGCGCGACCTGTGAAACCATCTAAATTCATGGGTCGCGGCAACCAACATGGCAGCCATGGTAAAAAAAATGGGGTGCTATCTCTTGGCATTTACCAAAAACTCATACAAATGATTTGACAAATTTGTAAGTGTAACAAAAAATTAAAAATATAAATTGTGTAAATCAGGATGGTTCATTTGCATAAATGTTTAGATTTCCGTTTGATTCAAAAAGATTGTATTAGCTCCTATTTCCTAAATACAGTTTTAGCTTTACACATGTAAAGGAAAAAGCTTCTTTTTAAATTATTTGCAATGTCAATGAGTGACAAGCTTGTAAAAAGTGCTCCGAGTTCTTGGCACTGCCACAAAAAGGCTGTGCCCTGAAAGGGTTAATACTTTACTACTTATACTAGTCATTGAGTCTTTGATTTGTGACTCAAAAAATGTAAATTATTTGTCCTAAAAAATGGGTTTTCACACTAACAGTAACAGACTAACAGCTCCTTGCCTTGTCTTGTATTAATAATAAATTAAATAATATTAAATATACTATTAAATAGTTATAACTATCCATTGCTTTTATTTAAGTTATATTATTATAATATATTAGGAACTTAAGTCTACTAACCACTTCAAGTAATATTCAAAAATACTCATATAGTTACATACTATTTAAATATTTAATACTATATTATAATTTTAATTTAATACTATAAAAATTAATACAGCGGATGCTCAATTGTCAATTGGGTGAAGACGGATTAAAATTAAGGCATATTAATTAAGGGCAATTAAAATTAAGGCATTTTGATTTAGAGAAACAAGTGGTTCCTGAATAATAGCAGTAAAGGGTAAGCCGAAGTAAAGTAGTGTTATCTAAGGAACGTGTCAATTGTTACAAGTGGCTAATCTGCATTTCTTACTATTTTAACTTTTAGCAATGACAGAGACCCCGCCCGCCGCCCGGCAAGCCGAGTTCGAGGTCAGCATCTGTAGGCCGCAGCAGTAAATAGAGTCAAAATGGCGACGTCACTGCAGTGACGAAGTTCGCTATTTGCAATAAGCAAATATGGGAGACACTTAGAAAGATCCAAAAACAAATCAAGATTTAAGATAAAAATCGCAATATAAAATGCGTTTGAGATGTTACTCAAATTGGGTATAGAAGAACAAATGTATTGAAGATTTGGGATTTGTTCGGACAGCGATTCTGTCTGCGAGGAATAGCATAGAATTAGAAGATTGCAGCCACTACCTCACTACCGACATACGCACAGACTGAACCTTACCTCTTAGGAATTCAAAAGCCTTTCCCTACCCTGGAAATTGCACATATCACAGATTCTGCTTAGTAAGAATTTCATCCACAGTTATCGTATCTACATAGCACCGGTTAGAAGACATGGTTTGGCGAAAACAGCGTCATTTACTATTTATTTTTATTATTTGCTACAGCCATAATAATGGCCGATACTTCACCAAGACTTGGTTTAGGATTCCCAAAGTCATGTTTACGCATGCGCAAACATATCACGTGATATCAATCCGAGAGTCCGCATTGGATTTTTTGTTTCTGTAGGGCTCTGCTAAGGGGCTATATAAATTAAACTCTCTGACTCTGTTATGTAGACAAAGAGTAAAACTATATTAAAATACTTTATTAATAAATAAAATTTGAAATTTCTCACCTTCAAATACGCAAATGTCATTCTCAAAGAGATCGTAACATTTTTTAATCGTTTAAAGTACGGTTTAAAAAAACTAATTCGATCGAAAGGGTAAATTTACGTTTTAGGCCATTAGTATGGAGAATATCGGTGCTCGTCAAAATCTTTCTCTGTCAAGGATAGCCTCATTTTCCTCCACGTATTTTTTTTTTAAATTTAATATTTTTACAAAACCTTGATACCGTATACAAATTTACTAAAGTTGAATAAATATAAATAACCATTTTTTTATTCAACATGAATTTAGTAGCTTATATAAAAAAATCTCCATTAAATCTTTAAGTGTTAATTAAATTGTCCTTAAACTAGGAAGGAACAATTAAACTTTTATACCGGTATGCGCTGCAGTATGGCGAGGAAACTTGTATTTTTTTCTTAACAAGAAACGCACTTTTAATACAGTATTAACATATATTAAGCCCACGTTTCCCCTGCTCCAGGGCTGGCATTATGGGGTGGCAGGGCGACCGCCCAAGTCACCGCGGGGGGGGGGGGGGGCGGGGGCGTAACCCTAATAATATTATTATTAATAACGCCAGGCCGTGCCCATTCAAAGCTTGTAATTTCCATTCAACGTGGTAGTAGGAGGTACAAAATACAATCAAATGATTAATCTGTCCCTTTTCCCTACGATCCCTCCAAGTCCAAGTTAAATTGCTTAAAGACCGTAAAGGTGGGGTGGTAAACCCGCGGCCCGCCACGTCAAATATTGTGGCGCGCAGGATGTATCATAGATGTATTAATTTATTTAATATATTAGCGATTATTTTCATTCTTGACATTAAAACTCACATTTGAAATGTATGTAAAATAATAACATTTTTGTTACGGTATTAAAGCATCCTCTTGGTGTACAGACCGTTCTTTTGGGAATTGATTTTAAAATATAGATTCAAATTAGTTATCTCAAACTCAAAAAACAAAATAAAAATTATAAAACATTATTACTATTTAGCAACTACTAAATTTATAGGATTTGTATAAACATAGATTATAGGTAAAGGGAACCTAGATTTCCACTAGCATTCCTTCTGTTGTTCTCTCATCCTAAGTGTAGAATAGTGCGGAACTGATTGAGGTATGCACCATAAGGCATCTCAGCATTTTGAATTGCCTCCCTCCCCCAAAACTCCCCAACCAAAAGAAATGCGTCATCGATTTCCGCTGCCCCATCCTACACCCAGCGACCAAGAGACAATGACGGTTAACTTTTGTATCTTCAATAAAGCACTGTATGTAAATATGTTACAGAGTTATATCCCCCATTAAAACACAATTTATTTATGTGCGTATCCATTAGAAGTGTTTATTCCCTGAGAATTGTGTGCTTTAAGAATAAATAAATTACTTGTTTTACTATATAATATAGTGCGTTCAAAAAGAAATTTGACGAAAACTTTAACGTGTGAACTGAAAAAAGGTTTATATCAAATTTCTTTCCATCAAGTTACCGTCGATACAATTTCTTTCGATCAAATTTCTGGTAACCTGTCACATGGTATACGATGTCCTGTTTGCTGACAACATCGTCAGCAAGATCTTGAAGGCCTCGGCTATGAAACTTCATTTAACGGTGGCCACTACACATGTCCAGTGGCGTAAGAAAAGGATGGCGAGGGTTGGCCAGCCCTGGACGGCACCTTTTTTTTTTTTTTTTGGAGTGGCTTTATTTTCGGAAAACTTCAAAGTTTCTTCTTGGGAAATGGGGGGGGGGGGAAGCGGCGGAAAAGATCGATCACCGCCCTGGGCGGCACTAACCCTTAGCTAGGCAACTGCATATGTCCTTGGCCTAAGCCATTCGTTCACGAAATGCAGGGAAGGATTTGCATCTGCTATTATCGCTTCTAAAGAAAATTTCATCAAATGCGAATATCGAGCAGGTGTACAAGCATGTGGGAGTTTGGGGGGTTGGGTGGGGGGGGGGTGAATCTAGAGACGAGACACAACAGACGCCTGCAGATTCTTTCAGGATAGAATATTTCTTGTGGTTAGTAGAAAAGGCGTTGGGGATCGTTGAAGCCACGTTTCCAAGGGGTCGTTCGCAAATTATGTCACGGGGGAGGGGGGAATGGGGCATCGAGAATTTGTGACACTTTGTGACGGGGGGGGGGCGCGCCAAAATTTGTGACGTCACCTCCTTTTCTTAAAAAAAAATCAAAATTTCTAATTTTGAAAAATCATTATTAAATTAATTTTAAAAACAATAATTTGAGTTCGAAATTGGCTCAGGTATTATAAGTACCGTGACACTCAGTCGCTCACACCTTCTGGACATATCCAAAAATGACGCAAAAACTGTTGTGGCCAGTTTACATTCGGCTTGGGGAGGACTTCGTTGTTTTGCGTTTTACGTTATATTTTCATTTCTATTGTTGGCTGAGGAAGGCTTTATGCCGAAACGTCCTTGTTTTTTGTCCTGTTACCTTATTTCAAGCTTCCACATACTTTGTTTCACTATTTCATTCGTTTTACGTCACAAGTTTTCTAATGATATTACACCTTAATCCATTATGGGAAAATTGTTAAAGAATAAAATAAAATCTTAGTTTACATAGGAAAATGCATGTTTTGAATTTTTTTTAGGTGTGACGTGACACTAAGGGCGGGGGGGGGGGGAACGGGTGTAGAATTTGTGACAGGGGGGAGAGAGGGTCTGAAAATGTCATTTTTTGGCATGACGTGATTTGCGACCGACCCCCCAACAACTGTAACTGTACTTAGCATGTTTTGAATTTTTTTTAGGTGTGACGTGACACTAAGGGCGGGGGGGGGGGAACGGGTGTAGAATTTGTGACAGGGGGGAGAGAGGGCCTGAAAATGTCATTTTTTGGCATGACGTGATTTGCGACCGACCCCCCAACAACTGTAACTGTACTTTGACATGTCTGGCGTTCTATAATGATATTCAGCATCACTAACCGTGAATCTTGACTTTTTTTTTTTTCTAAATGGTTTATGGATTGGGGCATGTCTTTGGGGAACTGTGATATCACGGGGAAATCAATGGTTCGGACTTGCTAGGAGAACTGAAGCTCTTGAGAGAAATACGTTCAAAAGCACAAACTACATGTACGTTACAGTGTCTTCAGTTATCATTGCTTGTACCACTGGCAGCTTCTTTCCCCGAACACTGCCGTCGCGTACACAATAATGTTGACATAGCCGGTGACCCCGAAGAAAGTGCAGAAAGATTTATTTATTTATTTTTTTTAAATTCAAAATTAAATTTGATAAAACTTATATGAGATCATCAATGTCTTAGGTTCATCTGAATGGATTGTTAACATTGTCCATTTATTGAGATGTTGCGGCCACCCATGACCACGAAGAACTCAATTTAAAAAAAAAAAAATACTTTCGTTTTTATCAGCTGACCGACGACCATCTGAAAATAATATTTTTTTTTACATTATGCAGTCTCTTTAAGAGCGTATAGCTCATTCATCTTAGCGTATTTTTTTACAATTAGTGTTTGACAACCATAAGATTAGTAACAACCGATGAATAATACGGCTCAGAGAAATTCAACTGTTATAGTCAATTCTTTTTTTTTTTTTTTTTAA
>CAXITT010000057.1:1581695-1594649 GCA_964033795.1 Lymnaea stagnalis
TTGCTCTGAACTTTTTGAAATATAGAACCGTTGCTCTGAACTTTTTGAAATATAGGACCGTTGCTCTGAACTTTTTGAAATATAGGACCGTTGCTCTGAACTTTTTGAAATATAGGACCGTTGCTCTGAACTTTTTAAAATATAGGACCGTTGCTCTGAACTTTTTGAAATATTGGACCGTTGCTCTGAACTTTTTGAAATATAGAACCGTTGCTCTGAACTTTTTAAAATATAGGACCGTTGCTCTGAACTTTTTGAAATATAGGACCGTTGCTCTGAACTTTTTGAAATATAGGACCATTGCTCTGAACTTTTTGAAATATAGGACCGTTGCTCTGAACTTTTTGAAATATAGGACCGTTGCTCTGAACTTTTTGAAATATAGAACCGTTGCTCTGAACTTTTTAAATTGTACGACTATTGCTCTGAACTTTTTAAAATATAGGACCGTTGCTCTGAACTTTTTGAAATATAGGACCGTTGCTCTGAACTTTTTGAAATATAGGACCGTTGCTCTGAACTTTTTAAATTGTACGACTATTGCTCTGAACTTTTTAAATTGTACGACTATTGCTCTGAACTTTTTGAAATATAGGACCGTTGCTCTGAACTTTTTGAAATATAGAACCGTTGCTCTGAACTTTTTGAAATATAGGACCGTTGCTCTGAACTTTTTGAAATATAGGACCGTTGCTCTGAACTTTTTGAAATATAGGACCGTTGCTCTGAACTTTTTGAAATATAGGACCGTTGCTCTGAACTTTTTGAAATATAGGACCGTTGCTCTGAACTTTTTGAAATATAGGACCGTTGCTCTGAACTTTTTGAAATATAGAACCGTTGCTCTGAACTTTTTGAAATATAGGACCGTTGCTCTGAACTTTTTGAAATATTGGACCGTTGCTCTGAACTTTTTGAAATATAGGACCGTTGCTCTGAACTTTTTGAAATATAGGACTGTTGCTCTGAACTTTTTGAAATATAGGACCGTTGCTCTGAACTTTTTGAAATATAGGACCGTTGCTCTGAACTTTTTGAAATATAGGACCGTTGCTCTGAACTTTTTAAATTGTACGACTATTGCTCTGAACTTTTTTACCTATATGACCATAGCTCTGAACTTTTTAACCTATATGACCATAGCTCTGAACTTTTTAAGTTATATGACCATTGCTCCAAACTTTTAAAATAATACTATATTATATAGTAAAACAAAATAATGCGTTCAAAAAGCAATTTGACGCAAAATTTGAGCGTGTGAACCGAACATAAAATTCGACCAAATTTCCGTTCAAACAAACTTCTGTCGATCAATTTTCCGTCGACGAAATTTCTTTCAAACAAATTTCTGTATACGCTGGAAATGTTATTATTATTATTATTATTATGAGTGGTTTTATATAGTGTGGTACCCCAGCCTAGGGCTGAGCTCACCACGCTGTGATACAATTTAACAAACATAATAATCTTTAAAAATTAATTAAAATACATTAATTAAATAAAACAAATGTGTATTCACTCCACCCATTCCAGAACTATTTACATGTCAAGCCATGGGCGCCCGGGGGGGGAAGGGGGCACTCCCCCCCCCCCCGGGGGGAGTGGATAAAAATTTTTTAGAAAAAAATAGACAAAAATGTATTTAAGTAAAGAGAAAATAAAGAGAAAGTACTTAGGCTAATGTCCTGTCCGTTCATTCACCATACAAATACGCTACAGTAAAATAAAACTACATTAAACATTACTAAAAAAAATTTGCCCCCCCCCCTTGGAAAAAGTTAATCGATTTTTTGGCCCCCCCCCCCCTAGAAAGTTTTCTGCGGGCGCCCATGTGTCAAGCCATGGACGGCACACAGCAGCACGTTTATCGGTGTAGAGGGGGGAATCAGTCAGGATAGTAGGGTTTAAAGAAATGTGTTTTGAGTGCAGTTTTGAAGGCTGTGATGGTCGGTGTATTGCGGATGTGTAATGGAAGAGAATTCCTTTTTTAGGGGGCACAGAAAGAGAAAGATCGTTCACCATATAACTCAGACGGCCAATATTTTGATTGAATATATTAAATGTTCGTACCAAAATAATTAAGACAGATTCGCTTTCATAATTTTATTCTAGTTGATCTGCAATTGCAATTTTTTTTTTAAATTTTGCATACAAAAATATGTATAAGGGCCTATAAATCTTTGAGATCAAGACGCGCGGTATCACATGTGTGTCGACAAAAAATCTTCACATTCGTTTCAAATAACGTGAAGGAAATAGCAGGACAACGTATGTGGAAGCTAGAATCAAAAGGCAGGACAGTAAGATATGAACGTTTTGGCCAAGAGCCTTCCACAGCAGACAGGACAAAGGAAAATACGACAAGATTTAAAGAATCGTTAACAGCTTAAGTGATGGCCATTGTTATTGCCGGAAGTTGGATTTTTCAAACCCAAGATTACAGGAAGTTAAAGAATATAGATGTATTGTTATTCAAATAACGTGTTTAAGTTGTTGGCATGAAACTTTAGAGCAGTAGTTCTCAACTTTCCTAATGCCGTGGCCCTTTAATACTGTTCCTCATGTTGTGGTCACCCCGAACCAAAAAAAATTATTTTCGTTGCTACTTCATAAAAATGTTTTCCGATAGTCTTAGGCGACCCCTGTGTACGGGTCGTTCGACTCACAGGTTAAGAACCACTGCTTTAGAGTGTCTGGAATAATGAGTCATTGGTCGCATCCATTATGGGATGAAAATGAGTTATTGCAATTACATCTCAGATTTTTTTATAGCTGGGTTTGAATAAGAATGTAAAAGGTCGGGGGGGGGGGTGAGATAGACATCATAACAGCAAGAACACAGTACAGGAGCTGCTCATTCCTGCCAAAGGCAATCGAGGACAGGAACATGCTTCCAAAAGGAAAAAGTGAGGCGACAAAACTTAACGCATTTGTGTCTCTTGCCTCAGGCCTTCCAAACCCTAGTTCCTGATATCCTCGCTGAGCAGTCCTTGCAACCAGTGAAATATCATCAGCACAGACAGGCACGGAAATATTGCAAATCCCTCTGCATTCATAGGAGCCAGAATGATCAATACATTGATCGTGGGCCCTTAATATATACAGAAGAATAAGAGAACACCTGACATGAAATAATGATTCCACACAAAAGGGGCTGCCTTTAGATTAAGTCAAAATACACACAGCTACCCACACATACAAACACACACAAACGAGCACAGTTATGCCCTCGAACTGGACACAGCCACCTATATTTCCATCTCGGCGGGGATCTATGAGTAATATCTAGTTTTCATCACAGCAAAAGCTTAGCTTAGTACAAATAATAAGGGACAAGTAGAATTAAAATGTCTCGAGCTTAACCACCCGGAAGAGGATATTCATCTTTTTACTTAATTCAATAACTCTGTTAGGGCTGAGGGATCTGAAGAGGATATTCGTCTTTTTACTTAATTCAATAACTCTGTTAGGGCTGAGGGATCTGAAGAGGATATTCGTCTTTTTAATTAAATCAATAACTCTGTTAGGGCTGAGGGATCTGAAGAGGATATTCGTCTTTTTACTTAATTCAATAACTCTGTTAGGGCTGAGGGATCTGAAGAGGATATTCATCTTTTTACTTAAACCCATAACCCAGTTAGTGCTGAGGGATCTGAAGAGGATATTCGTCTTTTTAATTAAATCAATAACTCAGTTGGTGCTGAGGGATCTGAAGAGGATATTCATCTTTTTACTTAATTCAATAACTCAGTTAGTGCTGAGGGATCTGAAGAGAATATTCATCTTTTTACTTAAATCAATAACTCAGTTAGTGCTGAGGGATCTGAAGAGGATATTCATCTTTTTACTTAATTCAATAACTCAGTTAGTGCTTAGGGATCTGAAGAGGATATTCATCTTTTTACTTAATTCAATAACTCAGTTAGTGCTGAGGGATCTGAAGAGGATATTCATCTTTTTACTTAATTCAATAACTCAGTTAGTGCTGAGGGATCTGAAGAGGATATTCATCTTTTTACTTAAATCAATAACTCAGTTAGTGCTTAGGGATCTGAAGAGGATATTCATCTTTTTACTTAATTCAATAACTCAGTTAGTGCTGAGGGATCTGAAGAGGATATTCATCTTTTTACTTAAATCAATAACTCAGTTAGTGCTGAGGGATCTGAAGAGGATATTCATCTTTTTACTTAAACCCATAACCCAGTTAGTGCTGAGGGATCCAGCGCCAAGGGACAAGAGATCTACCCGCTTGGTTCTTGCTCGCTGTATTTATTGCGTGGCATGGCTGTAAACATAGATTTGACTGGGTTAAAGTAGACACAACTGTCAACGCTATTGTCTCAGTCGGACGATTGGTTTGATCGGTGGTATGGTGAGAATTTGTAGTTTGGAGCAGCTGTTGACACGAGTGAATAGACCTCTCCCGAGAAACAATGAGGGTGTTTGCCTGAACACTCTTCCCGCCAATGGTGCAGCTAGTTTTATGACAGTGGTGCTCACATTATAGATGTGGAGCCAATAGGTCGAGGTCAAGACTACGGATCTGAATCCTAGTTCGCTTTGCGCGATTTATTAACAGTACCGTGTATATATTTAATATCAATGGTGACGTAGAAATGTCTGGTTTCCTGTGGTCTTTCATGACCCACAACGCGAAACATCACGAACTGAATTCAGAGCTTTGACGTTAGTCCCTTGTCTAATAGGTAGGATAGAACCGACCAATGGCAGCAGAGAGCAAAGAAAGAAAGCGCTTGAATCTATATATAATACTCCTTCAATAATTGAGGATCATCGATGGCCCTCAAGCTGTGACGCTTAGAGATGGCATCTTTCAGTTTTTATTTACGGCGTCGTGGGAATGCGGGGAGGGGGGGGGTGGGTGTGAGTGTGCCGTCACCGTGTGTTGCCGCTAGCTGCAAGGAGGCGCGACATCGATCCAGAAACGGGGGAGAGAGAGAGGTCATCGGAGCGTAGCGGTTTGATACAACTTCCCCCCTCTCCCCCCCCCTTGCCACCTTTAGTGTGAGGGTAAGACAAGCTTATTCAATTATCTCCCCTCAACCTTCCTCTTTCTTCCACCATGACCTGGTGGAAATAGTTGTCGGCACAAGCATGCCTACCTTCTTCCCAGATTGGGGGCAGTGTGACCTAGAACAACGGTCCATATTTTGGCACCAGCGACCGCTTTTGTGGAAGACAACCAGGGGTGGGGTTTGTGTGTGTGTGGCATGAGAGGGGGGGGGTTGAACTCGCTCTCCGTGTCACCGCGCAGCCCAGTTCCTAAAAGTACATGGACCACTACAGTTAAACGGCCATGTGTTGGGGGACCCTCACCTAGACCACTATAGTTAAACGGCACAGGGGTTGGGGAACCCTCACCTAGAACATTATAGTTAAACGGCACGGTGGTTGGGGGACCCTCATCTAGAACACTATAGTTAAACGGCACGGTGGTTGGGGAACCCTCACCTAGAACACTATAGTTAAACGGCACGGTGGTTGGGGGACCCTCACCTAGAACACTATAGTTAAACGGCACGGTGGTTGGGGAAGCCTCACCTAGAACACTATAGTTAAACGGCACGGTGGTTGGGGGACCCTCACCTAGAACACTATAGTTAAACGGCACGGTGGTTGGGGGATCCTCACCTAGAACACTATAGTTAAACGGCACGGTGGTTGGGGGGGCCCTGTCCGCGAAAGCGGAGCGTCTCCGAGGAAACTTGGGGGCGTCCACATGGGGTTTTGCCTCTTTGTGGCGTGACAGACTAGTAGGGAGGTTTGTCTTCCCGAAGCTAACCCCGACCACTTGCATGACTTCCAACGTGACGGGAGTAACGCAATAACATGATTGCGTGTTGCCGTTAATGGATATGAAGTCTGGGTGGCGGTTAAAACCCATACTGATGATTTTAGCTACGCGGTCGTGAGACAGCCGCTCCTAGGCGACCGTTCCGTCACAGCTTTCGTCCCGACCGGACGACTCCCTGGACGGTAGGGGGAGGTAACGCAACACCTTTCCCCCGGAGTGGGAGCAAAGCCGTTCAGACCCACGGAGAGTGCACCGCAAACGCTTTAAACGCAGCGTTTTCAGTCGACCGGACGTCCCCTAGGCTGGGGGGGGGGGGGGGGGGTTCCACGTGCTTCCGCACGTTCTGACGGCGGGGAGACCCGGCGTCTGCCCCGTGTGGAGGTGTGCCTGGGGGTATTAAGAGCTCGCGCTCGACGACCCACCGATGCCATCTCCAAAATGTGACGTTCGAAGACCCTCACCTAGACCACTACAGTTAAACGGCCCCGTGGTTGGCGACCGTGAACTATAAACCTCTCGGCATCTGTAGACATTTCGGTAGACGCTCATCGTATGCCCTGAAAAATCCCCCTTCCCCCTTTCCCTATTTAATAGCAGAGTACTGATTTCATGAAAGTACAGAGTAGAAACCATACTATTTACATTTGTTTATGATTACTTGCGCCCCTGAAGCTGATGTGCACACACTCGTAACAATTAAATTAGAACCAAGTCTCCTTCCCTTGTTTCGACCATTAGATCCAAAAAATTATTCGATTTTTATTATTTGTTTACTTATGAAAACGTGATCACAGAGCAAGACTGAGGGAGATGGTGGAATGGTGCGGTGGGCCGGTGACATCTGGGCCGACAGCGCCGCTCTGCCAGTGACATTTGGGCTCTCCGGGCCGCTTCTGTCAGTGATATTTGGCAGCATGGGCCTTTTCTTTTAGTGAGATTTGGGCTCTCCGGGCCGCTTCTGTCAGTGATATTTGGCAGCATGGGCCTTTTCTGTTAGTGAGATTTGGGCTCTCCGGGTCGCTTCTGCATTAGAATAATACTTGCATGTTTAATTTCCCATTTCAGGGTATGCTAAATAATGATAAGTTAGTTATCACAGATAAAGTTCATGAGCGACCACTATGCGGTAGAAGTAGACGCTATTAAGTCAGAGGTATGCAATCTTATTTGAGTAAAGCGTACTTTAAAAAAAAAAAAATTAATAAGTAAATCTGCTAATTAAGAGCCTATAATTTGTATTTAAGTTTATATTCTTAAAATTCATAATCTATTAACTAATTAGATATTATAAAAAAATATATCGACTATTTATAGACATTCATTTCCTCCATTATTACCTTTTTTGCCTCGAGAAATTCCAAAGCAGACAGGGTGATCAACCCCCACCCCCCCTAAATAATCAGATTTTAAAACAGATGATTTCCCTCCCCACCCCAACCCCCATGTGGACGCCCCTGCATGTTTGTCATGCTTGGGCAGCGGTCCTCAACCTTTTCAAGACAAAGAGCCAAATGTTAAATTTTAATCTGGTAAATGGTAGTATCCAAGAGCTAAATGAGATAGATCAAAGAGCCAATTATGACATTCTGATCTAGTTAGTAGTACTATCCAAGAGCCTAACGAGATAGGTCAAAGAGCCACGGGTACCCGACCCCTGTGCTAGGAGAAGGGATTCACTCAAACTCGTGTCAGTTCCATATTCGGCTTTGTCTACAATAAAATAACGGCCAAACGTTGATTTTTACGTGATCAAACTTTATGACACCGTAATATACCACTTGGAATATGCCATTAAAAAAATAATGGCGACCAGCTGTGTGCTGGTGCCAAGGGCTCTCATCTCATGAATTGTGCACCCATCTCCCGGCACCGGCCCTAGCAAGGACAAGAGAGCCTATTCCGTTGCCTGAATGGGCTCGACACGTCAGCACACATCCCGCTGACTCAGCACACTGCCAACGTGCCAAGCGGTAAATAGAGTTGTATGTAATATTCAGACAATGGTTTATGAGAGGAGGTCTGACGGCTGAACTAAGCCATTGCACAACGCTTTACGTTTGAAAAAAAAAATTAAAAAATCCATTAACAGAGACGACTCGAAGAAGTTGTCAAGCACGTCTTGTGTCTATAATTAGGTTTGTAAATTTTCCCCAAATGAGTTGATATACCCTTTTGAGATATCTTTTAAAACAAATGAAACGTAAAATACTTTTTGTTTTTTAATTGATGGGAAAAAGAAAAAAAAAAAAAGCATCAGTACGTATTGTCCAACATAACATTATTATCTGTCTGTCCTTCTAGTGTCTTAAATCAAATCAAAATAAACATTTCGACCGCTTGCTGGAACATCTTTAAAAGATATATATATAGGACAAGTATACTGTGTCCAGAGTTGAAGTCCCAAAGGAGTCAAATGTCCATGCCAGTCCTCCGCTAGCCTATGGAATTAACAGATGGGCCAAGGACTCTAACCTTTTTTCTTTTCTCCTTTTTTTAAAAGGCGAATTCACTTACTGAAGTAGTGCTATCTTCCCCAAAAGACGGAGCATCGTGAAATAGCGTAATAATATTCCCAGTCAATAGATACCGGGAAAACTGAAAAGACAAGAAACAACAAAACATCTATTTCAATATTGATGAATGACATTTAGATATGTGGATAATTACAATGCTTGCAGCGAACGTTTCCTCAAGTTAATTCTAATTTGAAACATTGAACTATGAGCGAGATGATTGGGTCATTTAACGGCGTGCTTGGCTCCAAACTGTGACAACAGTAGACAGTTTTCTCAATAATCTTGTCTAGAGATAGATCTTTCTCTGACCCTTGACTGACACACCTGTCTCTGGCCCTTCAATGACACACCGCTTTCTCTGACCCTTCAATGACACACACAGCTTTCTCTGACCCTTGACTGACACACCTGTCTCTGACCCTTGACTGACACACAGCTTTCTCTGACCCTTGACTGCAGCATCTTTCTTTAGCCATTGCCTGACACACCTGTCTCTGATCCTTGACTGACACACACTTTTCTCTGGCCCTTGACTGACACATCTTTCTCTAGTCCTTGACTGGCACACCTGTCTCTGACCCTTGACTGACACCCACCTTTCTCTGACCCTTGACTGACACATCTTTCTCTGACCCTTGACTGACACATCTTTCTCTAGCCCTTGACTGGACACATCTTTCCATAGCCCTTGACCAGGCTAAAATTTCTCTGACCCTTGTCTGTGGATATATTTCTCTGACCCTTTTCTGGAACCACCTTTATCTTACCCTAAACTGGACATGATATATCTCTGACCACTGCCTGGACAAATGCTCCAAGAGTCTCCAACTACTTCTGTTCAATTCCAGACATGGATTGATGTACATACAAGTGTTTCCTTGGAATCTAGGAATTTTCACGCAAGATCATTATAGGATGTTCAACATATTATGGTTCTTAAAATTTGATTGTGGTAGATGTTGAGGTCCCTCGATAGATGATGAGGTCCCTCACGCCCTGTGGACGATAGATGTTAAGGTCCCTCACGCCCTGTGGACGATAGATGTTAAGGTCTCTTAAGCCCTTTGGACGATAGAGGATGAGGTACCTTGTTGGATGGTAAGGTCCCTCACGCATAGTGGACGGGAAATGATGTGCCACAAACAACGTGGTCGGTAGATGGTCAGGTCCCACTTGTCTCATGATCGGTAGTTGGTCAGGTCCCACTTGTCTCATGATCGGTAGATGGTCAGGTCCCACTTGTCTCATGATCGGTAGTTGGTCAGATCCCACTTGTCTCATGATCAGTAGATGGCCAGGTCCCACTTGTCTCATGATCGGTAGATGGGCAGGTCCCACTTGTCTCATGATCGGTAGATGGTCAGGTCCCACTTGTCTCATGATCGGTAGATGGTCAGGTCCCACTTGTCTCATGATCGGTAGATGGGCAGGTCCCACTTGTCTCATGATCGGTAGATGGTCAGGTCCCACTTGTCTCGTGGTCGTTAGATGGTAAGATATCATATACACTGTAATGTTGGTAGATGTTTAAGCCTAAGCACAAAACGGTTTGTTCTTTCTCAAAATAAACACAATAGTGTACAGGACCCATTATGTGCTTAAAACAGTTTCGTCATTACTATATGGTACACGCTGGATAAAGACTGAAATATAAAAGACAACGTAAAACAATGCGTTTTGCCTTGATGTTGATTTCTTCATATTTTAACCGTTCTCTATCCAGATCAAAACACTCACTAGTGTACACTAGCTAACCCAGGCCACAAGAAACCGTCTTCGCTTTCTTTTAAGGCGTTTCCTAATGTCCTATGGAAGTAGCAGTCGAAACGAACATTTTATGGTGCACCGATACTAACAGATTTTTTTTTTTTTGTATTGCACTGTCTTCGAGATTATAATGTTTCTTTTTTTAATTCCTTTATATATTTTATTAACTTTTGTGTGTTTAGGGCCCAAAAAATCTTCGGAAGGCTTTATTGACACACTTCACGTCAATCCATCGAGCTGAAACTTGGCACATAGACTCGTTGTTGTTAACAAAACTGTCTTTCAAATTTTCAGCCCAACCCCCAAATATCTGTTTTTCCCTGTTTGTCAAGAGGAAGATGAAGGAAATATGATGCCGCCGATTTCACGAAATAAAATTCCCGATAACTGCGCTAAAGAATTTTCCTTTTTTTTTTTTAAATATCGCAAGTGCGTTTAGTGCGTTTGGTGCGTTTGGTGCGTTTGGTCCGTAATATATTCTAATTGGTGCGTAGTTGGTGAAAAAAATATGGGGTGTAAAAGGGACTGTGCACATTATAATATTAAATATATAATAAAATATTTTTTTTTAAAATGTATACATTACAAATCAGGCCTGCAGAACATACGGCCCGCGAAGTAACAAAATATTCTTTATTATTATTATTTTATTAATAGCTCCCCCCCCCTCCTATTCTAGTTTCCTTCGGCCCGCACACGTTTTTCATCCAGTATTAGTATGACGGCCCACCTTACATTGTTAGTTGAGCAGGCCTATTGGGGTACGGCCCACCTTACATTGTTCGTTGTGCAGGCCTATTGGAGTACGGCCCACCTTACATTGTTAGCTGTGCAGGCCTATTGGAGTACGGCCCACCTTACATTGTTAGTTGTGCAGGCCTATTGGGGTACGGCCCACCTTACATTGTTCGTTGTGCAGGCCTATTGGAGTACGGCTCACCTTACATTGTTCGTTGTGCAGGCCTATTGAGCCTACTGTAAAGGATTTTTTTAACGTTATATTTGGGGGTTGTATCATTACGATACCAATTAGTATTTAGGCGTCCAATAGTGCAGCCTGGGGGGAAAAAAACAACAATAACAATGTCAATGTTAAGGGGGCGCAAAGATGAGTCTGCTCGGGAGGGGGGGGGGTTGCCAAACATATACGCCCCCGACTGCAGTACCACCACAACTTGTCCTCGGAACAGATGTAGGCCATGGGTTCGGTCGAGATATGCCGGAATCTATTTAAAGCTGTGTAGATCATGGCGTGCTCGGTCTGCCCCCCCCTCCCCCCCCCCCCGTGTTCCAACACTTCAACAGATCTCTTAAATCAAGTGTCAGGTGTGTGTAAGAGTGCGACACAATAAAAACCTCTAAAGATTGAGGAGGGCGATGTCTGCGTAGATAGTAACAGCTTACTTTGATCATGTCAAAGGGTGGTAACAGGGAACGCGAAGTTCTTTGACTCAAATGTATCAGAAGGTCGGGACCTAATTTTTTCTGTTTTTTTTTTGTTTTTTGAAGTCCCTGACACAAGGGCCCAGTGGCGTAGCTAGGGGGGGGGGTGCGGACCGCACCGAGTGAAACCAACCCTAGCTACGCCACTGCAAGGGCCCATAGCTATTCACGCCGTATCCATAGGTATCTGCAAATTATTTAAAGTGATGACAAAGGTACTGGATGTTTTAGGAAATAGGGGGGGGGGGCGGGGCGTCATTTCAGTTTTTTCAGGTTATATAGGGAGTATGGGATGTTCTGCGGACAATTTTGACGTTGTAAATGTACACACACTTTTATCGGTGCTACCCAGTCCCCAAATAATGGATTATTTTCTTTCATGGAGACCCCGTTACAGTTACATTTCAGGTATTCAAGGAGTGATAACATTGTAATCTAAAGGTAATACAACTCTACAGCTGAAGGGGTCGCAGGTGGGGGGGGGGTCGGGGGGGGGTCGGGCAGGCTACTGAGGTAGCTGTATCATTTTATCGAAATAATTAATTCATATACATTTCAGGTATTCAAGGAGTGATAACATTGTAATCTAAAGGTAATACAACTCTACAGCTGAAGGGGTCGCAGGTGGGGGGGGGGGTCGGGTGGGGGTCGGGCAGGCTACTGAGGTAGCTGTATCATTTTATCGAAATAATTAATTCATAACTGAAACAGTTAAATTTGATTAGCTATGAACACCCCCACCCCCCACTACCCAATCTCTTTCACGAGGTAACTGGTGTAAGCAGTGTAGCTAGGCTATAACACTGTAATCATGTGGGGGCATGGGCGTCCGCAGAGGACGGGGATATGCTCTCCCTCCCGCCCCCCCCCCTGATTTACTAACATTTCTATTCAAATTACTAACATTTTGTCAAATAACAATATTTAAATTTTCAAACGTCTAAAATTTAATTACATACTCTCTCGATTTTTCAATCATATTATTAATACTTAAGGTATACAATTTGTATTCGTGAAGAGCTACTCTATGCAAAGACGTCATTTTGTATTTGTTGACGTCCTTAGAGGATTTTTTGGTCAAAAAGCATAATTTGCGTCTCAACTCTGAGGAGACCCTTGCTCCCCCTGCGCACAATCTTTTCCCCCTGCGGACATCCTTGCACCCCCTGTGGACACCCTTGCTCCCCCTGCGGACACCCTTGCTCCCCCTGTAGACACCCTTGCTCCCCCTGCGGACACCCTTGCTTCCCCCCCTGTAGACACCCTTGCTCCCCCTGCGGACACCCTTGCTCCCCCCTGTGGACACCCTTGCTATCCCCTGCGGATACCCTTGCTCCCCCTGTCGACACCCTTGCTATCCCCTGCGGACACCCTTGCCCCCCCCTGTAGACACCCTTGCTATCCCCTGCG
>CAXITT010000057.1:1598862-1624605 GCA_964033795.1 Lymnaea stagnalis
TTTTATTGTAATTCCACACCCCCCCCCCCCCACTCCTTTCAGCTACCCACAAAATATTACCCCCACACCCCCATTTTAAAAAGAAAAAAAAATGTCACTTATTGATGGCCCCCTAAGGCCTGTGATCTGCATTTACACAAGGTGGCCGGTGAAATGCGGCGATGACTTTGAGCACGATTCTACAACAAACAAAACTTTAAAAACATTTTTTTGTGTGTAAAATTCAGACACAATTGATAAAAGAAATAAATAAAATAAAAACATTCCTCTAATCTAGAGAACCGTAGCCTCATCGAATGTATTAAATCCGATTCGATTCATCTTGGCTGTAATTGTGAATGCGTCACTGTAATTGTGAATACATCACTGTAATTGTAAATACGTCACTGTAATGTGAATAAATAACTGTAATTGTGAATACATCACTGTAATTGTGAATATATCACTGTTATTGTGAATACGTCACTGTAATTGTGAATACATAACTGTAATTGTGAATACATCACTGTAATTGTTTTTCTGTGAATACATCACTGTAATTGTGAATACATCACAACGTTTTTTTGAAAATACATATTAATTTAAAGCGTTTAACATTTGCATTTAAGCACCATCTTTCCACCCCCACCTCCACACACTTTCCCCCCACTTTTTAAATAATGTTTGTCCGACCTGCCCTCCCTGATAGGAACTTCAATTCATGTATGGCAGGTCAATCTCAATTGATGATGTGGGGAGCTTGGCAAGTTAAGGAATCTCTCCCGGGATCCCGGCACGATTTTTTAGTAAACAAAAGACTTACAAAAGAATACAATTTTTTTTTTGTTTTTAAAAATTTCATCAAGTAAACGATTGTACAAAATTATTGCTATAAGCCAAGCCCTGTAAAATCTAGTTAACTCACTAAATTTCTAAGCCCAGTAGCTCCATTACACGAGTTCTCGTGCGTTTTCAAGTCACGACCACGTTCATATAGAATCAAAGTGCCCTTCTATATTGGGAAAAGGACGTTTAAATAAGGAAAGGAGCACATTTTAAAATTTAAATTTAAAGTATAATGTAATTGAGCACATATTTGATGCCATGATTGAAATGGTATCTCAAACTTTAAGACACCAATTAAACAAGAAAGCTACTTTAAAATCACTAGTTCTCTTATTAATCTATTGCTTCAGCCGGCGACCCCCACATGTATCCCTTCGCAACCCCATTTGAGGTCATTTCCTATGGACTGGAAACCTGTGCTCTAGTAAATTATTTATCCCAAGATGTTAATGTGTCAAACTAACTTTTTATTGTGTAGTGTTGCCTTAATTTCAAAATCAACATAGTAAGACATATATGACTACATATATAGATACGTGTATTTTTTTTTTTTTAATTTAAATATTCGAAACGAATCCCTTTTTATGAGTTGTTAGAAACATTTATTTTTGAACATTAGGTGACGGATGCGAAACTAGAATTAGCGACCTGTAAAGAATGCGAAACCCATTCAGTAACATATTGAAGTTTTTACAGGCGGTGTATCCAACTTTTGTTTAACTCCGGATAAGCAGAGGGCCGAGGAAAATTAAGCAACTAGTACCAAATGACAAACCTCTCAACTAACCTTAACAATGTTTTATGTTCATTGATAGGCAATAACAATTAAACAACAATAAAATCAACTCTTTCTTAGTTAAATTCAGTTTATAATAGATTTATTATTAAAATAATGTTATCCGAGGATGAGGGAAAATACTTTCCGATTTTCACAGGTTAAGCAAAAAAACCGGGAAATAAAAAAAAAAACATATTTTTTTTTTTTTAATATGAGTCGTCTTTTTCCACTGTTTAGACTGAAAAGAGGAAACCTTAAAGAAAAAAAACAAACATTTTAATTGTCACCTTTTTGGGGTCATGTATTGCAACAAATTTTACCCAATAAAATAATGTATCCACCTTAGTGACAGTGGAATCCAAAATTTCGTTTACATTAAAAAAAAAATAAATCCACCATAAATCGGACGTCTTGAGATTATACCGGGGAATTTACCAGTTTATTTTTTAATTAATCCAATCATCGCTTCGGTTACTCATCCTGTAAGACCCCGTTCCCTTACTAACTGGCTTAAAATCCTCGTTCTATTTTTGATTCGATAAACTCTGCGGATAGCCTAACAAGACGTTCCGTTAACTCAATCAAATATTTTATCAAGATCAACCCTTTACGTTTAAACGGAGAGGAATTATTCAAAAGTTCAAAGTGTCATCGATGACTGAGTCAAGGAAGACGGCTTTAGTTAGAAAGAAAAGCACAAACGATTTGGTTCTCGCCTCGTAGGCTACTTATGAAAATCCGATTAACTCGGAATAAATTAATGGGAGCCTGTCATTCACTGTCATAATAAAAATACAAGTATCACTGCCATCATCAGTCCCATGCTTGTGATTATTGATGACAATTAACTATTATTAATTAATTACTATTTAGCATTCATAATTGCAATATTGTAATGATAAACTACGGAGAAAATTCACAATTAAAGTCTTCAACTACAACTCTGCAAATAGTAATGTCAGCTAATTTATTTTTGACAATTTGTACCCTTCCCCATGTCACAGTCTGTCACAAATCTCATGACCCTCCCAAACTTTTTTTTTTTTTAATGCAATTTCAAATAAAAAAATTGTGTGCAAAAATAAAAAACAACAACAAAATATTTTTTAAAAATTTAAAAAAAGAAAATTTAATCTAAATAACACTTCACTATTAAACTATTAAATTTATAAAAGTGACATCTTCTAGCAGAATACATCCATCATAACAGAAAGTTAAAATTGCTGTCAATTGCAATTATGTGTGTGATATTATAAATGAGTGACGTCACATAAAAAATCTGTATCCCCCCCCCCCCCGTTACACACTATCATACTTCCCACCCCACCCTTCCGGAGCGTAAGTACTTTAAGAATGGCCCATGGGTCTTAATTACCGACATCGTTAAAGTCATGCAAAAGTCTCAATTTAACATAGAGGGTAAAGCCATTGCACTTGATCTTCATTCATCCAGACAGATTTATTAGCCAGTAAAAGTTAATTATTATTTATGACGGTTTCACTCATCAAGCATGGCCCACCAACTCCCAACTTCCCTTGCATCTCCTCGACCCCAGCCCCAAACGATCATGTATCCCAATTTTTAAAAAAAGGTTCTTAAGCTGAGGTCCCAAAAGGTATATTTTACACTAATTTAGCGTATTTCCCTACAGCCTACGCAACTAAATGTTGAAATGAAATGAGGTGACTAATTTTTGTTGTAGGACCGCTAGTCTGGGTAGTTATTATAATAAGTTATAACTTATAGCTAATTTCTATAAAGGGGAAATTAGAAAAGACACATATTTCCCCGAAAAAATGTGGTTGGTTGCGAATATATAAGTATATGTCACAGGAAATTTACGCCGCCACTATATCGTAATTCCTTCTTTCCATCATTTTGGAAGCGATCCAGATTTCTTTCATATTACAATTCACCGAATATGACGTCATTGTATATTTATTTTGTACAACCCTTTTGTCACGTGATTAGGACACATGATTTTATTTCTATATCTGGTATGGCATTTTTCATTATCTAGTTGTAGTAGTCGAATATAATTGAAAGAGTTCTTTCTGAAATTTGAACACAACACCTCCTTATAAATTAACTTGCTTCATTTGAGTATATACTAATTATTTCAAAGAGGCTCATTAAGTAATATTTAATCTATTATGAACATTTAAAGTTTATTTAATTTTTAAATTTAATTTTTAAAATTCAAAGTCAACATTCTTAAAAATAAGACTATAATTTATAATTTACAGTAACTTTATTATTATTAAAATTTAACGCATTATAAAAGATACGAGGAACGTCGTTACAAATTAAAATCAAATGCTTTGCTTCATTTTGGTTTATTTATAGATCATCTTTTACGTTACTTTAAAGCGTTTCTTAGTGTCAATATTGAAAATGTTCAAAGCCTCAACCTTTGGATGGTACGAATCGATTACATTCTTTTTTTTTGCAATACCAATAATCGTTTTACCAGTTTAATTAGACAACTTTCAAGCAAACGCTAAGTAAAGTTGTTAACCCACACACTAAAAGTAGAATTTAATGAAGTACATAATATTAATATTAGTAGCAGTAGCAATGGTGTATTAAAAAAAAGTGTTAAAATACGTATATATAGGTATATTATATAAATATAAATTAAATTTAAACTTCAATCAAAATCTCTGCGACAAGACTTCACTCGACTGAACTGCCCGACTATAGACTATACTGAACATTATACATCATCATTGGCATTGATTATCTTAATCTTATACTATCCATTGACTTGCACCTGCACGCCTTGAACTTGAATTGAGCGAAGTTACTGAAAAACCATAATATAATACTTGATTAAATTGAATTTTATCAAGTCATTTCTTCTGAAATGATTTCTTACTTGGGGTTACCCTTACTCAGACTTACTCATTACTGCTTACTTGTCTGTCTTTGACTTAAATTTATTTTAATAGAGTCTCTTAGTCTAGTCATTAATTTAATGACACTGATACTTAGTACTTAGATCTAAAAGTGCTAATAAATATAGTCATATTTAGGCTATAACTTGGATATTAGTATATATAATTTATGATTAAATTTTTAAGAATGTGCTTCCAAGTTACAGGTGGCATTATCAATTATAATCAATCATGTCATGTCATCACTTAGACTTAAAACCATTTTCCTTGTAGCTTACAGTTAGACAGAGGCACAAAATGAATTTTGGATCTAGACATGAACCTTCAAATGTTCAAGTACTGACCGACTCAGGTGGTCAGTACTCAAGGCTGGTAAGATTTTTTATAATTATTATTATAATTATAGAATGTATAACTTTAAAAAATTATTACAATTTAGCAATATAAATAATTAAAAATTAAATTGTAAGAATTCATGTTTTTTTCAAGCACTTTTTAATGATTGTAGTACAAAATTTTTTCTAAGAGAATAACACATCATTTAATTAATATCAGGTTGGCTTTGTGTATGTGTTTAACCTCATTGTGGGAACTGGTGCACTGACGATGCCTGCAGCATTCAGAGAGGCTGGGTGGCTTCTCAGTTTATTTGGTGTCATTGTGTTAGCATTTATGAGGTGAGAATATATTTAGAACATTTACTTATATGTTTTTGCATACAATATAGGCATTCAAGTATTATGACATGTATTGTTCCAGACTACCAATGCAAGGGGCGGGGGAAGCCAATGAAGAAGATCATGTCTTTTTTACATTTTTATATTTAGCCAAACCTAAAATTATTCAAGAAGAATTGAACAGTCACAAATTGTAGATGTCACAAGCTACATTAGATTACCATTCCAGGATCGGCTTCAGAAGCCATTTAATGAAGTGTCAATAGCTTCTCTATATAAATATATATATATGTGTGTGTGTGTATAATTTATATATATATATATTTATGTATGTATAATGTAAAAGCTTTTTTAACCATTTATTTTTTTAGTTGTCTAATTCTTATTTAAATAATTTACAGCTACTTGACTCTGACATTCATGACGGAGGCCATGGCCATCTCAAATGCTAAGCTACGCTTTCAAGAAGTTGTCTCTAAAGGGAGTTTGGTAAGTGAAACAATTTGTCCTCTTAGACAAATGGTAAGATTTGAGCATTTTGAGAAAGAAAAAAAAATCAACATATCTACTATGTCATACTTAAAATCAAATAAATGTTTTAATTTCAATTTGTTTTCTTGTTTCCAGAAAGAAGATTCCTTGGATACATCAATGAACACAGATGAAAGACAGCCACTTATATACAAACCTCCTACCAATTGCAAGTGCTTAATTTTCAAAATATTGAAACACTATTATTTTATTTTGAATATAGACTTGATGGGCAATAGTGAAATTATATCTTGATTGAAGGGTAATAGTTTCAAATTTATATTTCATGGAAAATTAATTTGAAAAATGTATAATATTAAAAAAAGTTGAAGTTTCCCAAATATCGATAAAATAAATAATTTAGTCTTGCTGGGTGGCTGAGCGGTCTAAACTGTCTCAAACCAAATAGCTGGTGGTCTGGAGTTCAATCCACACCACCCCGGGTGGATGGGACTCGTTAGCCTTGGACGGCAACTCATCTAAGAGAAGGCAAACTCTGAATTAAAACCAGAACCAGAATGATCAACACATTGATCGTGAACCCCTCAAATATAAGACGTAGAAGACAAAAGAAATAAATTTGTGTAGACTTAATATACTTCAGTGGCTTTCAATATTGTGATATTCTGTGAACTAAAAAGACTACAGTAAAAAAAAGTTAGAGTAATTTAATTTTTTAAATTTTTTAACAGATTCAGAGATCAAACCCAGCTTTGAAATCACTCAAAGAGTTGAAATGGTAATTTTCTCATCTCTCTCTCTCTCTCTCTTTTTGGAGAGCCAATGTTCAATATTAATGTCCCTATTCAAGAAAAAAAAACCAATGGTTTCGTATAAAACAATTTTAGTTTTTTAAGTAATCTGCAATTTAGACAATTATTTGCCTTTGAAGCTTTTTGTTTCATGACTTTCTCAAATATTTGTTTCAGGGCACAATGGCATCCATGTACTTTGGCAAAGGTATTTGCACCATTTTAGAATATATCCTAATTTGCACTGTTTCATTATTTAGTATAGTTTAATACTTAAAAAAAAAAAAAAGTAATTACATCAAAATGAGGGTTTTTCCAGCTTCCTTATTCAAAAAAGAAAGGGCACAATGGCATCCATGTACTTTGGCAAAGGTATTTGCACCATTTTAGAAAATATCCTAATTTGCACTGTTTCATTATTTAGTATAGTTTAATACTTAAAAAAAAAAAAAAGTAATTACATCAAAATGAGGGTTTTTCCAGCTTCCTTATTCAATAAAGAATCTAGGATGGCAATAAAATTTGCCCTATACCGTAATTAAAGTGTCAAGAAGATCTTCAATGAGTACAGTAGAAATAGAAAGAAGGATATTGGGACCATGGTTTCTTGGAATTTGGGTTATCTGCACTCATTAGGAAGCATTATTGACTTCAATTTTTGAGTCAGGTCAAAGGTTAGCACATTGCAAAAATCAACAGCGGGAATTAAATTAAATTTAGATTTTCACAACTTTAAATTTAATTAAAAATCTACAAATCACTTTTGAAAATTATAAGCTATAGTAATATTAATTTTAAAAAAAAATAATTTTCTAGTGGGGCTGCTCTTCTTCCATCTGTGCATCATCATTTACTTGTTTGGGGACCTGGCCATTTACTCAGCAGCTGTACCCAAGACTCTCCGAGATGTTGCTTGGTGAGTGAATGCAAAGCATTGTTTACATGTGAAAGGTAGTTAGTAGTTGTTATGTTAAAGCTGGTTTGATCTCTGCGATTTTAAAAAATAACTAGTGTTGAATTATAGGATTCTGTACAATACCTTTGTTGATTTTTGGGATTCTTTGCAGCGACTTTATAAAGTATCTTGATATATCGATATAGATGTTAAGGTATTACTAGCCCCTACAATTCATTTCTTTCTTCCTTACGCGGTAGTCTCAAAGAGGCGACAAGCAGCTTGGTAAACTAAATAGGTGATAATACAATGTTCATATCACCAATTGGTAAACTGAACATAGAATTTTGCGGTGACTAGATTCTGGTCTAACCTATCTTCACAGTTGGGATTTTTTTTTGTTTTGGTTAATTATTTGTTGTTCTGTTTTTTTTTACTCTGAGAAGTTCTTGAGAACTCTCTGGTTTCAACCACCTAGTGAAGATTGTGTATGAATGAAGAGGGGTATAATTATCTTTTAATGTGTATACAGATATATATATATATATATATATATATATATATATATATATATATNATGTATATGTATTATGAGCCCCTATTCTGAAACAATTTAATCTAATTTTTAACCAAACAGCACTTATAGGAAGAATAGCACAGGAAACTGCAACCAAAGCCAATCAGACAGTGATCCATGCTGGTCTGAGGATGGACATATAAGCAGAATGGATGCATACAGAATTTTTGTGGTAAATTTATTAAAAACCTCATTTAACTTGTGCAAATGGTAGATAATTAACACACACACAAAAACTAAGTAAAAGCATACCAGTAAAAAAATAAAATTTAACTTTTAATTCGGAAAGACTAACTACAACCGTGGTAGTGGATTAGCAAAATTTGATAGATTAATTGTAGTGAAATACCCTGAGTGCACTCTGAAGATTTAAATGTCACTTATATAATGAATACACTTTATTCCAGGCGTGTTTCATACTTCTTCTTGGACCATTTACATTTTTCAACGTTCAAAAGACCAAGTATCTACAAGTGCTTACATCTGTGGCTAGATGGACAGGTTAGTTGCATTCACAGCCTGTGATATACTCGTTAAAGAAAAAATATTTCAGCTTATGTGGAATTAAGGAGAAACATTTGTGCTGTTGTACATTACCTTTGTTACATTGTTTATCACCTTTGTTACATTGTACATCACCTTTGTTACATGGTAATTAAAATATTAAAATGAGTCATTTATTATTTTATCTGCAGCATTCCTTATGATGATCATTCTGGCATCTATACGTTTGGGTAAGGGAGAGGGTCAAGGTCACCCAAAAGTTGCCAAAATTGAGGGTGTGCCCAACCTGTTTGGTGTTTGTGTCTACAGCTTCATGTGCCATCATTCTTTACCATCTCTAATCACACCCATTAAGAACAAAGCTCGTCTGCTCCCAGTCCTAGCTGGTGACTACACCATCATCTTGATATTCTACTTGGTGCTTAGCTTCACTGCCGTGTTTGCTGTGGATAAAATCGAGGACTTGTACACACTTAACTTCAAACCAAACAGCTGTGCTCCGCTGACAGATGTTGTGCCGATTCAGTATTTCCTGGCCCTGTTTCCTGTCTTCACCATCTCAACTAGCTTCCCTATCATTGCCATTACGTTACGCAACAATCTAACGGCAATGATCACTCCACATTCAGGTCAACTAGCGTGGTACTTGCCAAAACTGGTTTGTCCCTTGCTTTGCATAATCCCGCCCTTTGCTGTGGCCATGGGGACCAATCAGGTTGAGTTTTTGGTTGGCATCACAGGGTCATATGCCGGTGCCGGTATACAATATATCATACCTGCCGTCCTGGTGCTCTTAGCCAGGAGAGACATTTTAGCTATAGGAGGGAGCTACCTGCATCGATCACCTTTCTCCCACAAGGGCTGGGTGATATTGACTTTAGTCTGGGCTTGTATATGTATCGCTTTTGTTACTGCAAATTATATTGTAAGCAATGTGTGAGGCATGCAGCCATAGGTTGGCAATAAATGGAAACTCATCGTTTGCAAGTCAAAAATGAAATCAGGAAATCCAGAGCTTTATCAAAAAACAATTATATTTCTGAATGTATTAGATAAAAGGATCATCAAATCTTAAGATGCTATGAAAATTCCTGATGAAAAATAATCAGAGGATACTCTTTTTGTCTGTAAAATTACAATATAATGAATGGAATACATCAGTTGGATAGTTAATTTGAATCATGGATGATGAGGCATTATTACCAGAAGACATTTTGAAGAGAGAAAAATATTTAACCGGAATCAACTAGACTTACCACATTCTCATCTTGTTTCAGCTTGTAAATCCCATGGCTCAGTGCTTTCAGTGTTAAATCACCATTCAGCCTGTCACCACATCCCAGTGATTGTTGTCATTTTGATTTCTTCAAAAGTGGAATTGGTTAACCCTCACAGAATATATGTAAACATTATATTTATTATAATGATGTGTAACTCATTTGAATTATTGACAGAATATAACTGAAATAATAAATTCAAAATTCATTGTCTTAGCTGATGCCATTTTAAAGAAAGGCTTTTCCCCTTTTTGTAATATATATTTTTAAAAAATAAATTATACACTTTTTTTAAGGAGTTAAACTGGTTAAAACTAATAAAAGTAATATTATGTAAGGTGAAGCATTTAATTTAATAGACAAACTACAGTAATTAATATTTTCTTCAGTTCACACTCAAATCATAATATATATCTATGAAGTTAAGCTATAGCTTTTAAAAATAAATTATACTGGTATTTACCAAGCTTTACCTTAGTTTATTATGATTATTATCTTTATAACCTCTTTGAGCTTTTCCACGGTCCTCTCTCTTTTTGTAATTTAGTGATTACTCATACATTAATTACTGTGATGGTGATATAAAGTTGTTTCTGGAAAGTTATGTAACAAGTTGAGTTTTTGTGCATGGGATTTTCAAATAGTGGGTGGTGTTTGGTTCATAAGTGACATTTAGTTTGAATTGTGTTAAAAGTGGTAAACATTTTTGAAACAGTGATATAATAATTAGATGCTGCATGTTTTAACAGTTTTTATATAAACGGTCGCTTGCTTCTAAAGAGAGCAGATTTTATAGATTTTTAAAATTTTCAAGTTTTAGTAGTTTAACTAATAAATTGTATGTAGAAAATGTTTGAACACGTGTCAATTCCATTAGACTGTTAAAATGGCCTGGTAAATAGATTACACCAAACAAATAGCATATTATTAATTATATGAGTGCAATGACATACTTTAAAATGAGACTTCTCAATGATAGAGATTAATTGTTGTTGCTGAAAAGAAGTTGTGTCCACTCAAATTTCAATTTTTACTATCAGAAAAACTACTTGATAAAGACAGATCAAGAGCTGAATTTGCGCAAAATTGATATTTCCAAGTAAATTGGTAATAAACAAGTTAAGACTTTTGATTTTATATAATGTATAACAAATAATAATTCTCTAGTAATGTATGTAGCTGTAATACTGTGTTCAATAGGCGCGCAAAATAAGATTCTTATAAAGTACATTACTAAAATGCATGTTTTGTCATGTAATTTGGGAATTTCTTCATTGCCGCCACCATTGTTTGGCAGGTTATTTCTAGTATAGATTTATGATTGTATTTCATGCCTAAATTTAAATGGACCAAAAGAAAATACTTGTGAACACTAAGCTCAAGATTTATATTTTTACCATAATAATATTGGACTTAAGAGATATTCTTGGTTTGTCATTTCAAGGTACTTTAACACATCACTCATTTTTTTATGCAGTACTTCATTTAATACATTTATAAAAAAACAACAAAAAGTTCATTTGTATTTTTAAACTTACTTCACAGTTGTACAATGTACACAGGGTAGCCTGTCACTAAGAAATACTATCACTCCATCTGTTCAAGGCAGGTATTAATTAAGTGCATTCCAAGGGTATGTTTTTAAAAACCATGTACAGAATTTCACATGCTTTTTGTCTTTCAGCAAATAAAAATTCAGTTTACATTTTATTGTGATTTACTTTTACTACTGGTACATAAATAAAAGTTAAGTTCATGAACCTTTATATTTGTGTTTGTTTTCTATCACTTACTGTACCTTCAAACTTTACAATTGATGAACCAGGTAAACAAACTGCTAAAAATGTGTTCTTCCATATGTACATTACCCATTTATAGATAATCTTGCCATGTTGGAAGGTTTAAATTTATTTTATATTTAGGTTAAATAACATGCGAAGGGTTGTTCACTGAATTGAAGTTTTATATCTCATAAGGAGGTAATGAGTGATTCACATGATTGTCTCGTTGCGAGACCGAATAATGAATTAAATTTTTTTTAATGTAGACTCTGTACCGTGTCAGCATGTAAACACAAGAGTTTAACTTTAAAAACTTATAGAAATAATTTATCCCTGAAATAATTAATTGATCTTGCTATGCACCAACATGCCCCTCTAAATCTTACCCCCACCCCCAGTCAAATAGTAACATACAAGTAGAATGTTTGTTGACAAAAAAAGGTCTTTCTTGTTAGAATAGGCATTGACAACTTTTTCTTATTATCACACACTCCCCCACTCCCCTTCTATGATGAGCGGATGCTAATTCAGGAATACTGCAATAAATTTTGTTAAGGAATTAACATCATGTATTTGTCTTTTTGCTACATTTACATCTCTGTGTACCACCTAGATTAATCCATGGTACTATCAAGCTGCCCTCCTTTATCTACAGATTTTGAATAATCAGTTTCTTTATCCTATTATGACTCCTGTCTATGATGGCAGGGATCAAAGAAAGAACTAAGGACGCACCCATGTGGCTGGATCAGAACTAATGACACACCCATACGGCTGGATCAACAGTTTGGCTTTTTTAAAAAATTTTAGGGTCAGAAACTGTTAACCACAGTGCCAGTAGTCTAGTAAGAGAAGTGCTGTTCATCAACAGTGGATGATTAGTAAGAGCTGGCACCAGCATTTTCCTCCCATTAGACCAATAACTGGTTGTTTTATCTTCCTCTGGCTTCCTGTGACTTCATGGGCATTTTTGTCCCTCACAAATCTTTTCCTCAAATCCCATTAAAAAAATTTGGGAGAAAAACAGGAACTCCAGCTCAGTCCCAGCTGAAATACACGAAGTTGGCACAGGTCCAACTGAAAGGCTTTATCAGCTGTACCTACTAAAATGGCAGCAAGAGACGATTGCACAGGATTTCAAGGCCACATTTATTGTTCACCAGTGCAAGTGTAAAGGGGAACCGCCATTCTTGCGGCAAATCTTTGCTCTCGATTGCAGGCAAGATAATCACTGAGGACATTTTTAGTCAACCAAGCATAATAATTTTTCTGGTTGTCCGCAGTGCCCAGCTCCACAATAAGCTCAGATTATTGAAAGTTGATTAAATAATGTATTATTTTATTTTGATTTGTATGTATATTTAGCAGATAAGATGTCCAGGGTTACTTTCTAACATTGATTGATAATATTAACAAACAAGCTTTGAAATAATTGATCAAAGCGTTTATTACAAATAAGTGCTTAATAAAATACAAACAATTTTTACATACAAAGATAAGTTTAAATACATTTTAATTGTTACGACATATGTTGAGAAATGCTCAGTCCCATCAACAAATGCTGAAGATCCCTATTCCAGGCAATGCAAAAAATAGCCCATCTTCTGTGTACTAGAGGTTTGAAGTATGTCATCAGGATGATTCCTACAGATAACTTTAATGTACAAAGTCAAGTGGGTTTTTTTTATTGCTGCGCTTCCACTTTCATACCTGGTGCTGTTTTCCTTCACAACAAGTACAGAGCTGCATGAAGTCACACCCTCATGCAATGTTTGTTATTGAGCCCTCTTTAATAATGGCTCGTGACAGATTCCTTATCAAAGCTAACTGCAGCAGTCTCAATTTGTCCATCTCACTATCACTTAGATTCTGAAATATATGTAAGACATTAAATCATATTTACATTAATAGACAACCACATTGTTAATTGACATGGGGAAACTACATTACTGTGAGTATCATCAGGTGCTAAAAAAAAAAAAAACTGTTTTATTTATAGTTGAAAGGCTTTTCTTCTTGTCCTGGTTATTAATAAAGGACAACTTTAGTCAAGATTAAATACGCATAATCATTTGATAAATAAATCCTGTAATCTGCAGCAGTGCAATCCATTTGGATTTGTTTGTGGTGTTAATCTGTTAAATTGCTGTACCTTATAATAATTGGATGTGCCGTCTCGTTGGAGCTCCTCTAAACAGTGCTTCAATTCATAGGTCTGCTGGACATTTAAGACAACCTGGCCAATGGAACACAAGTGTATTGAGTGTGTGGGTCAAAACAAATGTGCTGTGCATTGGTCAATAACCTAGTACGGTACAAAAATAAACAGATGCTGTGTTCAATGGCTTGGCACTAAAATAAACAGCATCCATTGACCTCCACTGAGATGGATTGATGATGTGGAGGCAGATTTCCAACACCTAGGGCTCTGCCCAAGGAGAAGACAAGCCATGAATTCTTCTTAATGGAGGGATGTGATGGGGTGCTGATTAGTGAGAGCCCTTAATGGACTATAGCGCCACTGATGTGAGCAGATTCCATTAATAACCTTGTACAATAGTAAATAGATGCCTGTACACTGGTAAATAACCTAGGACTGTGTTAAACAGTAGCTGTGTACACTGGTAAATAACCTAGGACTGTGGTAAACAGTAGCCGTATACACTGGTAAATATGTTTTGAAAGCCAAATGTAATGAAATTGTTGAAAAAAAAATAAATAAGTGAATATAAATTTTATCTAACCTGAGGTAAATTTAAAAGTGGTAAAGCATCCATCAACATGGTCATCCAGAATCTAAAAAAGTAAATAGATTATTAATGGAATTAAACATTTTAAGTGAAAAGTCTGGTATCTTCATCAAAAGAAATAGTCCAAATTCCTTTGGCACAAATTTACGATGCAGTATCAAGAAACTGAGTACCTTGTATTTGGTATGAACAGAGGGGGAGGCCGAATAAACATTTGACCACGTTAACACATCAAAACCATAGTCATCAGAAAATAAAATTAGCCCATTCTCAAATATCTGAGGTGCATTTCAATCAAGGTGTAAAAATGGTTGTCTTTGGCCACCTCATAGCATGTACCATTAAGACAGAGTGACAGCCCAAACAGTGGATACTTACGTTTTGGGTGCAAGTCTTGATGAGATGAGTGACAGCAATAAACTGGTTGCACCTTGGATGTCTCCTTTGTCGTAGAGTGTGTGAAATTCACGATATTTCCCTGGACAGATCATAGCCAATAAAAAATGAATTAAAGAAAATTGTGCGTTTAAAAAAAATTATGACAGCTATTTGAAAAGCAGACTCAAAAATTTAGTGGGTAATACGACACCGGCCATCTGCTCTTTATATTTTTGAAAATTATTGACCCAATGTTATTGAAACCGATTTCTATCCTCAAGATATTAGAAAGTCTAAAGTCATTCAACTCTGAAAAAATTAGCATCCAAAATTATTTTGGGATTTAATGGGTCAAATGAAAATTGATTTAAACTGATAAACCAAACACTGAGAATTGGAGCCAAATAAATGAATCCATGAAGGGAGATTATAGAGTTGTACCTAGAAATGTCAAGCTGTTGGTGACAAGCATAGATGGGCCAAGGTGGTCAATCAGATCCAGATGAGAAAACTTGCCCTTTTCACAGTATTCTGTCAAAAATCTGCAGATGAAGGGTTCACAACTTAGGTTAATGACTTAATAATAAAGGGGGAGAGACTGCAACCAGGTTAGGTTTAAGGAAATATGTAAAAGAAAAGGTAGGGGAAAAAGTGAAGAGAAAAAAAAAAAGAGGATACAACACAACAACCTAGTAACAGGTGAAAGGTTCATGCCCCCATTTCAAACAGCTGTTATAGTAAATATATCCTCTCGTGATATTGTCTTTACTGGGTATTTAAGATTAAATGACACCATTGGTGGATCAGCCTGTAAACTTGAGTACGGTACTCACCTGTCTGTTACTTGCTTGATCACTGTAGCATTCTGGGGAGATTGAAAAGATACAGTAACACTTCACACATTTTTAACACTTCCACTAAATATTTTCAAATTTAGAATCAAAGCCCTTTCACTGTGTTAAAATCTATTTCCATTCATTGCACTAGAACCTATTTCCATTCATTGTGTTTGAATCTATTTCCATTCATTGTGTTAGAATCTATTTCCATTCATTGTGTTAGAATCTATTTCCATTCATTGTGTTAGAATGATGGAATGATTTTTAACCTGGTGCTCTGTCCTGATGGAGATAAACTTTATTGGAACTTATGAATTTGAAATGTGGCATTCTAACAAGATAAGTGGGAAAACACAGAAAAAAAACAAGTTTAACAATTTTAAAAAATTAGTTTAAAAAACTTAATAAACTCATTTGGAAATGTTTGAAATAGTAGATGCTCTGAAGCCAGTAAAAGGCATCACTGAATCTAAATAACTTATAAAACAACAAACAAGATGACAATTATAGCCTAAACATTACCTTAGACTTCAGAAACCAGGAGAGTGCAGATCCCAGGCGGTCTTGTTTCAAACATTTCATTCCCATGACCTTGCAAACACTCTGGGCTGTTACACATAATCATACAATTATTTACTGCTTTTGGTAACTGGAGGAATTTATTCTTAACATGCAATTAATAAGTAATCTTATTCGGCTACAGGAAATTTGTTTGAAAAAAAATGTCATAGACGGAAAATTGATCGGCGGAAATTTGGTTGAATCTTTTATTCAGTTCACACGATCAAAGTTTCGTCAAATTTCTTGTTGAGCGCACTATACTTTAGACTGTATAGTAAAACAAAATAATGCGTTCAGAAAGAAATTTGATGTAAAAATTGATTTTTTAAAATTACATTTTTTACCTTGCGCAAGCAAATCTCTCTCCTGACATAGGTGTAACACTTTGTGGGCTTTACTCTCTGTTTCTAGTGGGATGTGCTCTATATAAGCCTCCAGATAAGACCTTCAAGTGTGACAGGAAAATGTTATATTACAAACACAAGTGGAAGAACTGAAGAATGCTCCAAGTGCTAATAAGGAATTTGAATCTTGGAGAGCAGATCTCAGAGTGATACACCTGCAGCAGTGCTATTGATAACTACAAGAAATAAAATTAGTATACTTGAATACAGAGTTTGAATAGAAAGCAATATTTACCTTCCGAACACAGGACAGAAGTCAAGGTAATCCACTCCAACCTGCCACAGACTGTACAGGAAACAATCATCAATGATCACATCAAACAATCAATGATTACATGAAACAATCATCAATGATTAAATGAAACAATCAACAATGGTTAAATAATGGAAGTTTAAACTAAATCAAATAAATTCTAAATGTTACTCCTCACACTGATACACCTAAACATCCTGCATTGATAAAGAAGCTTGTTTAAGCTGTAAGTGTTAAAACCATTCTGACATTCAAGGGCAACGGTGTCTTGAGAATAAATAATGGTGTATCGAGATATAAAGGCATCTCTGCGAGTTAATGTGGAATCAGTCAGTTCTAATCCTACCTTTTGTGTGCCATAAGTGATGTGGCATATTCCAACAATAGATACTCCCTCAGGTTAGAGCCAAAACTGTGGAGTTCACATTCAGTGCAAGTCAATTGTAAAATTATCAGTCACCAAATGCTAGTGTCTTTTATTTAAACATGTTGGAAATATTTAAAAAGTAAATTAATGTTGAGAATTGAAAACGTAGGATTTGGAAGCACAAATTAATGTGCCTGTAACGAAAAAAAACCAAAAAAAAAAAACCAAACAAACAAAAAACTACAATTTTACATAGAAAAAAATCACTTAAATATAAAAGTGCTCTGAAAACTAATTTTAAAAAATACACAGATTTGTGACTTACGGCAGTTTCTGTGGGTCAAGCTGTCCACAGTGATGTAGAATGTCTGCCAGATGGGAGACAAACCACCAACTACGGTTGCTCAAGAAATTGCTACATTTCAGGAAATATAACACATGCTTTGAGAAATGAACACATGAGTGTGACAACTAGCCAATACATAAAGAAATTAGTTTAAAATCTATGTTTGTAAGATGTGATTTTTACTGAGTGTTTTTATAGGCTTGTTTCAAAACAAAAATGCTGACATACCAGCTGTCTTGTATGACTTGATGAATATCACACTCCATGGTTGCTTGCAGAATGTTGTCCAACTCTTGGCTTTGAGGGCTGGAAAGATTGTATACAGCCTGGCATGCCTGCAATTGAAAAATCCAGTGAACTTGTGATTCCGTCTCTAAAACTCATGTTAAATTTTAAATCACACAAGCCCTGCGGGTATTTTTCAAAAGGTTTACAACCAAAAATAACTTAAATTCACTGACAATAAAAACCGTGATCAGTCATTTAGGTCTAACTGTTGAGTTCTGATCGTGCAGCTTGGAGACCGAAAGACGGTACAATGTTTCACCCAAAAATAGCTTAAATTCACTGACAAGACGAACCTTAATCTCAAAGCTCAGGTCCTTTAGTCTAACTGTTGGGTTCTGATAGAGCAGCTTGGAGACCAAGAGATGGTACCATGTTTCACACTGGTTCTTAAGCTCCCTGAAGACAGCTTCATCTCCACACAGCACCTGAACACAGTCAAATCATGTCAGACATTTTGAAATAGTTCCACAATTGTTATTTTAAGTAAAAGACAAAAACAAGTTGAATAGTATTTTAAATCCTGAGGTTAGAGACACCACTAGCAGTTTATATAACAATGATTAATGACGCTACTAGTATCTTATATAACAATTTTTGTAAGACACCACTAGTAGTTTATATAAAATGATTACAAGACACTCTAGTAGTTTATATAACAATGATGCCACTAGTATGATACATAACAATGGTTAATGACGCCACGATTATGTTATATAACAATGGTAACAAGACACCACTAGTAGTTTATATAACAATGCATACAAGACACCTGTGGTTGTTTATACCAGCGTTTCCCAAAATTTTACGTTTGGCAGACAATTGGGACAAGGTTTGAAATTGCACCAGGGACCGGTGGAAGATGTTTCAATTATATTTTCTCTTCATGTGACCATAAATATTCAAGTTGTGTGGACCAGCAATGTAAGGCTCGCTGCACCGTGGACCCGTGCCGGTCCGCCGAGCACAATTTGCGGAACACTGTTTACCTGAACAATAGTCTCTAATTCCTTGTAAGCTGTAAACTCTCCTGCTTCATATCTACGAATACATTCATCTCTCCAATGTCTCCATTTCATCTCATATTCAGCTGCAGACTGGGCATGTTGATACTAAGAAAGCATAGAAGAGGTTTTAGGTCAATGGGTTATTTGTTTCCAATTGTAAAGAATACAGTTTAAAACCTGGTAGTTAAATTACTCTTCAGGCATAATACACATCTTAAATGAGTTTGGGTTAGATAGTTGGATAAGTAAGTATGCGTTAGATAAGTAAGTTTGAGTTAAATAAGTATGTATGAGTTAGATAAGTAAGTTTGAGTTGAATAAGTAAGTATGAGTTAGATAAGTAAGTTTGAGTTGAATAAGTAAGTATGAGTTAAATAAGTAAGTTTGAGTTAAATAAGTAAGTTTAAATTGGATAGTTGGATAATTAAACTCAAGTTGGATAAGTAAGTTTAAAAAAAAAAAAAAATTAGGTTAAAAAAAACCAAACAATCCAGACACATTTAAAGGAAACCCAGAGTTTTTTATATTTCCCTTTGAGGCATATAACATACTTAATTCTGTTGTATCATCTTTGGGTAACAGAGATGCTAATTTTGCAAGTTTGTGTCAAGATGATAAAGATTAGTCACTTTCAGTGCGGTTTTTTTCTTCTCCTGTGGCAAGAATTTTTCTATCAGTTTCCAGTTTATTCTTGGACATTCCCTCGAGCTGCCCCCAAGTCCAGTTTATGACGCAATAAGCTGAACACTTGTTTAGCTGAGACACCATGGGATTTCTAGCCTGGGCTGACAGGGATTGCCATCCAAACACTTGTATATATATTGAAGCCACAGCTGCAAATACCTTGAATTATTTCTTAATAGTTCCCTAAATGAAATCATTCTGCTTTGTCTTAGGTTGTGTAAACTGATCAATAGCAAACTTACAGTCCATCGAGGCATCTTGCGGAGCAACTCGTCAACTCCAAGGAAAGGTTCTGAATGGCTGTAGACATGAAGTGCAAGGAGCTTGCGAACACTATCTGTATTCCCTTGAAGCAACAGTCGATTCACCTGTTGGAAAGAATGGGACGTTGTAAAATAAAGCAGCCTGTTTATTTGACTTATAGGTAGTAAAGATATACCGTTAGTTTTAAGATAAATTTTATCTCTATTTAAGATAATGGATTATAAATATTCAACATCTTCAAATAAGTGATGTCATATATATGTCATATTGATGCAGTTATCAAATTGTTAAGTGGGTTGAAAATAAACTAAACTTCATTCAGGGAGACATTTTCAGACACCAGTTGTTTAAATAAAAAGGAAAAGGAATTATAGTTTCTTAAAGTTGTTTTGGGGATTACAACCGTTCTTTAACAAAAGCCATTTTTAAAATCCTTCATATTAACTTCACTTATGTTCGTGACTGGCAGGCAAAAAATATTCGGACTGCTAATTGACCCACTTCCCATCAAACTACCGAGCTGAAACTTGGCACACACTCTTGTTGCAGATAACACAGATCTATCAAATTTTTAGCCCCACCCCCAAAAAATCATTTTTTCTCATTTCTCTAGGGGAAGATAAAGTAAATATGAAATCGGGCACCATTTGGGATTCTTATAAAATGCAACTTGAATGCATGTTTTGTCAAATTTTCAGCCCCCCCCAGCCTGCTCGATATCATTAAGGATTTATATGAACAACTTTGTGTTTAGGGGTCATTTAATTATAAGATGAATCCAGACATTCCTTTAGATGCCCCTAACCTTTATTATTCAAAATATAATACATTCAAACAGGCCAGAACTTTGCAATCCAGGTGTGTCTCAAAAGGTTCACACATGTCACAAATGGCCAACCGTTAAGGGGTTTAAAATACTGAGTGCATAGTGCATTAGCTTTAATATAGTAAGTACTGTTTTGTTTTCAAGAGGGTTGGCAGTTCCAGGTGTGCTGTTGAGCAGGCATTTTCCATAATTTTCCAATAGTCTTTTATTAGTTACAATTTTGTTTGTTTGACTATTGACTGTTTCTGAGGAATCAGGGGAAATCAGTCAGGGTTGAGTTCTCTTTTCATTGTTTATCTTGACACATAGAAGATTCCAAATTATAAATCAAGGCCACGAGCTATCCCTTATTATCACTTATTGTATGTGACAAGTCGAACGAAGGCGCCCTCCCCTTCCAAAGCTTGCTCTGTGGCAGAGCGTTGCAATATTTTGATACAATCAATGTATACAAATTTATTTAGGACATTTTACAACAAAGTCAACTAAACCTAATGCAATTTTTCAATAAGCAATAATAATAGTTATTGTAAAAGCTGTGCATTACCAAACCAACAAATATTTTTTTCTAAATACTTGAATTAGAATGATTAACATTTTAGTAATTGTCAAAAAGTCTGAAAACCACTAAAATTTATAAATAAAGAAATACATCATCAGATACAGAAAACGTGTTCCTGCACAGTTTACCACCTTGATCTGGCAATGATTACAGACATAGAACTGAATTTTAAACTCATTTTTTAAATCCTTTATTTGAAACATGACAGCTTGCTCTCGTAAACATAATAGTTGCGCCATGGCATAAACTTTCCACTGTGTTGATTCAAAGATGACAACAGCTGAAGATGACAAAAAAAATATATCTTACAGCTTCCCAGTAGCTGGGGTGAGAAGATGGCTGCTCTGATTGAGTCACTTCCAAAGCTAGGTGATTGCCCTCCTGAAAGTGCCACTGGAGCCAGTCTAACAGAGGTGTCAGGATGAGGCCTCCTGAACAAATATCAATGTGAAACAATGGTTATGTAAGGTGATAATGATAACGTAAGAGATAAGCATTGTATACTAATCAATGGGCTTGAAATAAAATCACCCTTCTAAAATGTTACATTAAGCAGCCTTTGGTAGCATTGCAGCCTCTGGTAGCATTGCAGCCCCAGACCTGTTTACCCTCAAACTATTAAAATCGTACACTATCATCACAAAATCGTTCAATACATATCTTTATAGTAAAAAATAAACAAAGTATATATAATGTATACACCTCAAAATCCTACACTCTACGCAAAAATCGTAAGAGTAAACAAGTCTGCAGCCAGGTCCCGGAGACCCTGCCGCACCTGCTGACCGAATGTCCCTCACTAGATGTCCCCGGGGGAGGCCAGAGCAGATGTGAGGAAAATGTTGTATGGCTCAGCAGATGGAACTGGTATCCAATGTACCGGCCGGGGTCATTAGAGAGTAATCTCAGACCTTCACCAGAATATGTGTGTTAGTGTTAGTAGCTGTTTGTGAAGGAAACAAAACTCACCTGGAGCAGCCTCAATGAAGATTATTTCACACAGACTCCAGATGAGCTGGACCATCTCAAACTCTTGAATATGTTCTTCGTATTTAATTTTTCTTGTATCATCTACACAAGCATCTGGCATAAAAGACATGAATACATGTTACACTGTTCAAGTTTTGGGGCTTTTTTCAAAAGTTTCAGTGAGAAATTTTAAAGGATATTTAAAGTTTAGACATTCCTAATCAAGGTCCGCCATGAAGTGTTCACCAGTTTTTGTTCTCATGTCATCAAGACAAAGTAAAATTTGTAAATATTTACACTTCAAGGAAAACAAACTCCACCTTCCATTGTTAAATGAAAGTTGACTATTTTGTATGATACATGACATGTCAAGAAAACTTGTACAGCAAAGAACAATGTTGTGCTGGTTAACAGCATTCATCTCTTATACCTGCTATTTGCATTAGTTCCATAGAACAAGCTTTCAACACTGATCTGTACTGCTTGCTGGCTTTACGCAGTCTGAAAAGAAAATTTACTAATCTCTTTATGGACAAAATTTGTCTGGGTTTTTGTTTTTATTAAAAAATGTTAGGTTATTAAATGAGAAAATGCAGCACAGGAACTCAGGATTTGTGTTGGTTTTTTACAAATCCTTATTTTAATAATTGGATGTAGACTTATCAAAAGCTTTTTATTGAATTAGAAGAAGCATCACTACAGGCAGGGCTGGTAAATTTATTAAGAGAAGAACAGACAGATGAAACCGTTAAAATTAGAACCACACTTTTGAAAAAGGAAATCAATTCAAATACCTAGGTTCCTTAATAAATGAAAGAAATGAATTACTAACAGAAATAAAAGAAAGAATATCAGCCAGGTAAACTTCAGTAGTCACAAATTAGTCAAAGGTAAAAAGATACAAGAAAAACAAAGAAAACTATTTATAAAACTGTAATCAGACCAGTTGTAACATACACAAGTGAAACTTGGACCCTAACAAAAATGGCAGAAAACCTACTAAACACATGGGAGAGAAATGTTCTACAGAAAATATAGGGACCAACAAAGGATGAATATGGATGGTGAGTACGAACCAACCAGAAATTGTATAAACTATATTATGATCCCATGTTAGTGACAGAAATAAAAAAAGGGTAGGCTTCACTGGGCGGAACACTTAGAAAAAAAAGCCAAATTACACCAGAGTGGAGAGGGTGCACCACCAAAACCCCAGAGGTAAACAACTCAGGCAGACCTAGGCTTAAACGAGTGGATTATGTGGAAAAAGATCTACAGCAGCTGGGAATCCAAGCATGGAAAAGAAAAGCACCAGTTAGGTTCGAGTGGAAGGAAGTGGTGAGGCGGGCCACATGGGATGGACTAATTGGATGGTTGTAATAAGTAATTACATGTTGGTAATTATAAAGGGTTTGTGAATTCTTGTTGATAGATGTGTTCCTGACATTGTGTCGGGTGGAAGAAAAGCATTTTCAGAGATCCACGCAGATGTTTTTCCTTTAAGTCCTTATTTGAGCTATACAAATTTTAAAAAGGCATGATTTTGCACTGCGGCTAGGTCATGAACGTTTAATGTAAGTTTTTATTTGTGCAAGATAGCTATGCTCATTACCGTACATGGGAAAATTTTGTTTAGTGTTAATTTATTTGACATCTGGAGGTTGTGAAACATTTTGTTATTGAATAATCATTCCTAGACCAAGGCAGGCAACCTTTTTCTAAAATGAACAGCTGTGGCAAATGGGAAATAATATTTGTCACACTATATATGAATCGTAAAACTCTACTATTAAATCAAATGAGAGCAAATAGGGCGCCTCTGCCAGCTATAAATAAACATGTGCAAATTGACATCATTTTACAACTAAACTGAAGTGCTATCAACACAGAGCAAAACTGAAACTTACTGCGTGTACAGCATGGGCTGAGACAAACTTTTCACCTGACCTTGCAGCATGACAAATATATCTGAAGAGGGAGAGGTTTAGGCATATTTCTGATTTAGTACACAATCATTGGAGCATGGAAAGGACCCATTCAAAGGAAATATTGTAAATCACATACAAAGAATACTAAAACAAATAATTCTATAGAATAAAATGAAAAGGAGACAAGTAATAAAACTTACTGTGTGTTTCATTAACAAGTTTTCTTGCAATGTCATGCATTTCAGCATTCCACTGTACGTCAAAGATGGTTTGATTACCTTTGTCTCTTGCCCCGGATGCTGAAAATTAACGACAATTATAATCACCTTTAAACTATGCCAGTTGGTTGTTAAATAGCATTATTAACACAATCTGTGTAGACTACTTGTTTTTATAGTTTAAAAAAAAAAGTGTATCAAAAAATTAAAATTTCATTTTTACCGATATAAGTTTTGAGTAATAGTTCAAAATAGTAATCCTAACATTCTTGTGGAGCACCATTTGATTAAAAGAGCTGTTGTAATTTACCACAGACAATAATGTAAATTAATATAGAAATAAGTAAATGGTGCATTCCCAAAAAATATTGAATATCTTTTGAAATCTGTTCCCTATTCAAGTTTAGGCACAAAATAAAGACACCCAAAATATGCGCTTCTGTGACTGCTATGTTTGTACTCAATGTCTGATATTTATTAATGGCTTTGATTGATTTTATACAAAGAGATAAGGAAACTTATAAGACATGGGATGTATAGAGCAGTGACTCAAACCAATTTACTTTTGCTTGAGGGTCTTTGTGCCTGGAACACGTGCAACTGTTTCCCCATCCCCAATACACTTTGCAAAATTCCATTTTTGATTTTAGGGATTGGCTGAAATTGTAATTAAAAAAAAAAAAAAAACATGTATAGTTTAAATTAATAACATTTTGTGAGTTGTGTCAAGGTATTAGACTAAGAATAATGTACAGTCATTTTACATTATATCATGAATCAATTCATCCTAGCAACAGGAGAATTAAGAGTGAGCTGAGATGCCAGCCGTGTGGTGAATGACCAGGGTTCATATAAATATAAGGTGGGGTCAGGTACAACAGGAGTTAATTCGTGCTTAATTTTTCATAGAGAGAGCTTGTCTACATTTCAAAGATTTTTTTTGTAAACAAATGGTTGTTCGGTAGAGTTAAGATGTGCTTTAGTTGTAGTGAGAAGGGATGTGACATATTTCAGCCAGGCGGATCTTTTGGTAGAATGTGTTTATAGCGGTGATTATGTGTCCTTAAAGATTGATTGGCAGAAGTTAAGAGTGTGCTTGCAAGAGGAAAGTGCAGAGAGAAAATAAATGAAATGCGTAACCGAAACTGCCCATTGAGTTGGCTCTTCAGATACATCCCCTCATCCTCACCGCACTTCTTTATTATAAAATATTGCTAACTAACTAACTAACTTAAGAAAATCAGCGAACACCGAGCCTTGGGGCTCATATGGTCCTCCCCAACGCACCACCCCGCCAACCAAACCGGCCATCAACCACTCCCCCAGTGGTCTTTATTCCGATCGGGCCGCGAAGCGGCACGCCAGGGACGCTCCGCCCCTAAGACCGCCACACTCGACCTCCACTCGATTGGCCGCTGAGTGTGGCAGCCCCAGAGAAGAAACACCTGGCCAGCCGGATTGCTGCTCACGCAGCAACAGGGCCGGACTTTCTAAGGGGTTGGGGTGGATATTTAACGTCTCTAAAGTCCCCCCTTACCACCCCGGGGGGACCGCGTAGTTGTTTAAGACCGACGCCCTCTACTAGGGTTTGTATGGTTATTCTACGG
>CAXITT010000057.1:1624807-1677574 GCA_964033795.1 Lymnaea stagnalis
GGGGGGGGGGGGGGAGAGGGGGGGGGGGGGGGGGGGGGGGGGGGGGGGTAATGACCAAGTGGGGTGGAGCTTCACATAGAAGAAACAAAAATAAACAACAACCCAGAAAACTTCAAAAAATTCTTAAGGCCTAAATAAAGGTAAGTTACAGCACACATCAGCATAAATCAGAGAAAGAAATCAATCTAAATAAAGAGCAACATCATACCAAACGGCTCCATAGCATGACGTTTGAATCCTAGTTTTTGTTTTGTTTTTTGTCCATTTAAGAACAAGCTGTAGTTATCTGTTTCTATTGCTGCATATTGGGCAAGACAAGTAATTTAAAATTATTTCAAAATTGTACCCTTTCCGGCAGTGAAAAAGATTAATACTAATATGGGAATGTCATTGTAATATTTTTTTCTATCAGCACATCAGAAAATATCTCCATCAGAATAAAAGGGTTGATTAAGTATGGTAGTTTTATTATAAGCCTCAAAAAGATAAACCCCTACAATTAGTTGGTTAGGGCTGTTACCAAGTACCTGGTTCCTGCCCGAGGCTAAATGTCAGATTTTAAGAAATTATTTTAAAAATCATACAAAATTATAATATTTCAAGTAAGAATTGAGTTTTATTTTACTCCTCTACTGCAATTAGCGCCAGCTGTCGTCTGTCTACTTCGCAGATTGTCATGTCAAATGCTTTTTTGGAAGTCATCTTCTTCTTCTTCTTCTTTATTTTAAGGGCCCACGATCAATGAATTGATCATTCTGGCTCCTATGTTTCAGAGGGGTTTGCGATGTTACTGTCCATGGGTTTCAATGGGATACTTCACTGGTTGCAAGGGCGACTCAGCAGTGGTGTTATGAACTGGGGGTTGGAATACAGGAGGCAATAGACACAAATGTATCGAGTGTAGCCGCCTCAACTGTTGCTTTTGGAAGCTTGTTCCAGTCCCTTATTGTCTTCGGCAGCAATGAGGAGCTTCTGTACTTTGTTCTTGTTTTTATCAGCCGGAACTGTTTGTCGTGACTTTGTCGCAGTCTGGGGGGAAGATGAACGAGTTTCTGTTTGATTCCGGAGCAGTGCACCAGCCCATTTGTTATCTTGTACAACATGGTGAGCCTGGATAGTCGTCGTCGTTCTTCCAATGTCGACCAGCCCAGTGTTTCCAGCATGCTGCCAACACTCGAGGTGCTTCTGTAGCGGTTCATGACAAAGCGTGCTGCCCGTCGCTGGACCGCCTCCAACCTGTCATAATTATGACCTTATAGTTGCAGGCTATAAAAATCAATATTGTTACATTGGCAGATAATGAAACCAGCCTGCCATGGTAATGGCCGGTGACATAAATGCCTTCTTATGTTTCCTAAACACTTGTCTCCTTAGTTGGGTACCCGGGTATCGCTTTGTTATTCCACGGGTGCCTGGGCAAGTGTCTTTCCAACTTTTGACAGCCATTGGCCAACAAAGGATAAAAAATAACCATTAAAAACTACACCTGGGTGGGACGAAAACCACAAGATCAAAAGCTTTTTGGATTAATGAAATTAATTCTAAATGATTAACTCTTTTTGGGTTGATATTTTTACCAACTATCAGTATGTTGGGAATTTTCACGAGACCTCAGCACCTTTCAGATTAGACTGAACTTTTAACTATTTACATGGACATGATCTTATTATTTGGCAAAATGAAATACACATTTTTAATATATATTTCATTAACGAAAGGACTTTTCCCTCCCATCAAATTGTGGTATTCTTCCACATGTTCACAATAGGGGAATCTTGACCTACATCCAACTAACTGTTTTGCCTTTTTTGATCTACCTTAATTTTCAAAATTCATAGGGTACATATTAGACATCTTTCCCTCAAAAATTTTTGAAGAAATAAAGTGAAACATGTCTTTGTATTAAATACTAAAAAGCATTAAATATTGATGTAGGTCATGTCCGACATTCATTACGCTTGTCTTTGTAATCTGCATCACTCCCATCGAGTGATGGGATCAAATAGGAATCCTATCAGCAAAGGGATCCCATCGGAGAAGAGGATCCCTCCGGGAAATGGGATCCTAACAGAATCAGGATCACAATGGGGTTGGTATTCCAATGGGATAATTGGAAAATGGTATCCTACTTGGAAATGGGATCCCATCGGGAAACGAAAGGTTTACAAATAAGTTTTTAAGGAGACAAATTAAATTATTTTCACTATAGGGGTGTTTTTTTTTACTTGGCACTTAATTTCAATGTAAATTAAAAGGCCATAGAAGTTCTTTTTCATAATGCTATCCGGGCAAGGCTTGGTATATTGGCTAGTTAATATTTTTTGGAGCTTAGAGAAGTAGGGAATTTTACCAGATGCAGATCCATTCCAGCTCCGGTGGTGAATAACCTTACTTCCAAGAACCTAGTTTCTCTTTACAGCGCCACTTTTAATTCATCAACTTCAGTCCTAGTTAAACAAAGGTGTTACATCAACACCACGTGCTCGAGCCATGCCTCTGGTTCCCTTGTGTATCGGTGGCTTGGACATCGGTTGCTCTTTGATGTTGGTGGAATTCAATTACATCGAGACTCCATGCTTGGCGTCTTTTGCTGGGCCCACTGTTTCGCGGTTTCTCTTGTAAGCTTACACCACTACTGAAACTGCTACGTTGTCATTCTTTGATATAGTGACCTACTGCCAAGACCCGGTCACTCTTGGTCAGATAACTTTATTATCAAGTTAATGAGGATGTGTGTGTACGCTGCCTTGGTAATCAACTTCAAAACCCCCCCCCCCCCCACCATGGCTTCAACGTCAAGGGGCTACCCATATATTTCTAGCGCTATGGGAGAGGGGGGGAGGAAAGCATACATGATGTCCATGATCACGCTCTGAGGGAAAGGGGAGGGTTGTGGGCAAAATGTCTATTATCAGATACATAAAAACACAACGTTGGAAATCCATTGCAGTGGTTCTCAATATTCCTAATGCCACGACCTTTTAATGCAGTTCTTCATGTTGTGGTGACCCCCAACCATAAAATTACTACTTCATAAATAAGTTTTTAGGGTCGTTCGACCACCAAAGGGGTCGCAACCCACATGTTGTGAACAGCTGCATTATAAAAAAGAACAAACACTGGAGGTTTGTCATAATCATGAAAAAGATTTTGTTTGAACTTACCTTATTCCTTGTACAACTGTTTATGTGAGTGTGTGTAGCAAGGAGGGATGGTCTGAGGTTACATCATTAGTTAATAATTCATCGTATGAAATACTTTTTACTCCATCTCTTAGCCAAAATTACCCCCACCCTCCTGCCCCACTTCCACCATCCAAGCTATGACCTTTTAACCTTCATACTGGCACAGATAGCATTAAATGGGCCTAGAGTTAGAGTATATGGACAAGACGACGGGACCTTCAACGCTCAGAGAGAGCGCGGTCCCTACGCCTACACCCCAATGTAAGCTGATGCCCCTGAATCTGACATAATAATTGTCTATTATTTTTACATTCCTTTAACTGTATGAATACTTCTTATGGTCTGAGACTGGCAAAAAATCTGGCTACACATCAGCTAAATGGACCAAAACAACTCCATTGATTGACAGTCTTTGTAAATACATGGTTTATATTAAAATTTCACTTTAAAACCCCTGAAAAATACTTAAGTGTTTTAATTTATGTAGGCTAGCCATGAGTAGGTACTTTGATTAGAAAGTTAAAACTTTTTGTAAATATAAACCAATGGCATAGTTGAATAGAGCTAATTTTTTAAAGAATTATAACACCAAAATCATATTTTTAGCTGTTGTAGTCATAATTTTAAAGTTATGAATTTTTAAAATACGACCTCGTTTATCATTTTTTAATATGGACTGCATCTTGAGATTCTGTGACCCAATCCCGCTGTTCGCGTCACGAGCTATATATCTCTCGTTTTAATGATAATCTTGTGCGACTTTTATTTTCAGAACTAATGCTGTATTAAAAAAAAATTAATTTTAATAATGTTACACAATTATAAATAAATTATAGTTTATCTAAGTATGCACTATGTATAACAATAAATTTAAAATAATTTTTTCTGTTTATCACATCTTCAGCGTCCATTTTACCGGTATATGCTATATAGTCTATATAAGGCAACGCACCCCCTAAAATGTTGTTTAGGATCTACTTATTTTGAACTTTCAACTTTGGCACATGACTAATTAACTAAAGCTTTCCCTGATCAATGGTTTTAATAGTTTTTGCACACGGCAAACTCTTATGAATGAAACTTGAGGTAGTACTACGGCATAGCATTATGCAAATGGCTGTTTCCCATGACTTTTTGCACACGGTCAATTCTGATCGTTAATAAAATGGACTCTACCGGGTTTTTAAAGCTCAAATTTAAAAATTCTAGTTTAAATGTCCTCAAAATGCATTCTGAAACACAAGTTATCAAATATTTTTATGTATATAGAGGTTATAATGAAAATTTCCTAAGCTAAGTATCAGCGTTTTCCGCCATTTAAAAGGGGGCTGGATCACTAATCCAAAATGGCCTGTGCGACCTTTGCATAATGAGGTCAACGTTGAGAATTTTAAAAATGTTTCAAGAGCTATCTCAATGAAATTTTGCACACATGTACTTCAACAAATAATGCAGGCCTACTTTGAATATTTAGACCTAATTTTTTAATGCGAAGATGCCTTATATTGACATACGATTTTCCTTACATAACGTTGATATAAAGAAAAAATTAACTGTCAATGGGAATGTAGTTCAGCATTTCTCCTAATGGGCGGAGTCAGGCCTTAATTATAGGCCAAAAGGACTCATAATTTATTCAAATTACATGCACATGAAAAATTAAAAACTCGGATTCTATTGCGCCGACGCCCATTTCCGATACAAATTTACTAGGAGTGTCCTTTGCTTCGGCGGAGTACCTACTATGAGGTAAAAATTAATTTTTATTACTACTGTAGAAATAATAAAAAGAAATAAAATAAGTATAAGGGATTACCAGTGTTTTAATGTAGTTCCATGAGGTAAAAATTAATATTTCATTTTATTTCTGTAGAAATAATAAAATGCACTAAAATAAGGGATTACCTCGGCCTCGGCGGACAATTTTTCATTAAATTCATTTTTCGAGCCTTTATAATTTATTATTTTTACACGGCCGCTATCTTGGTAGCCACCGTTCGGCCACGTGGGAAAAGGATGGCACGATCTCTTTGCATTTACCCTTCATTAGTATTACTGGTTGTGGTACTAGTTGGGCCTAAATGTTAAAGTTGAATAATTACTAACCAGTAAAAACTCCTCTACTTCGCGCTCTCCAGTGGTGGCCGCCATTTGTATTTAGTAAGTTGTTCTGAGTAACCCCCCTTGATTATAGTCTATTCTCATGTCTGTAGTTATTAATTCAGCTGGAAAGTCTATAAAACGCCGGCCTTTTGTAAACTTTCGCCCTGGGCGAAGCACCCGTTCGGCGCCCCCTTCGGTATTAATACATTGATTTCCACCCCCTTTCGTTTGTTCCCAACCCCAGTGTCAGTATCCAAATTAAGAATTCAACTTTCATTGTATGAAAAGCGATTGTACGAAAAGTTAGAATACCGTTTTTCAACCCCGGACCCGAGGTTCACTATAATAAACTAAGGCTAAGGGAATTTAATATTTACTGGGCGCCCCTATGGCCACGGCACCCTGTGGGAGGGAACAGGTCGCACACTCTAAAGGCCGGCGTTGGGCCTACAATAAAGTGATTACAAACGATAACAATTTTGGCGTTGAAAGAAACCTGTGTGTCCCAATATTTCTCGAACAATGAGCTTCTATTGCTATTGGTTCATCATACCATCAGCCGCACGTAAATTTTAAAAAATCGTAACTTAAAGAAATAGTTTAGTGGTTTTTTAATAAATATTTTTTAATAGAAAAAAATGGGGGGGGGGGGGGGTAATGTAAAGCAGGAGCATAGTCCCCCCACCCCCGGGAGTAGCTCTTTAAAAAAAAAAAAAAAGAAGAAGAAAGTTAGCGGTGAATTGTTTTCAGCTCCCCGTTTTCATGACGTTAATGGTTGGACGAGTTCAGTCACAGCATGACAGAGCACGGAGAAACTGAACTGACTTATCACGCGAGCAGCCAACATACAAGAGCACATTGTCACTGTGCAATTTAGTCAGTCGCAAAAAAAGACGTTCAACTTGAAGCTCCCGAAAGTAGTGATACCATTACAAAGTCTATATAAAAGTGTCCTGCCAAAATATATATATATATATATATATATATATTGACGACAGCAGTTCAGATAAAACAGACCTAATGGACAAACAAAAGGAAAAAGACTCTGTTGAAACTGTCGACTCAGGGGCGGCGTTAATCGAAATGCTGAGCAGTGAGTGTGTGGAGATTTCATACCACTTGGATGCTACGCCTATAGATGGCGAGGAAGTCGTGTTCACTTTTTCAGAGGATACATTCTCTTCATGTGATCTCGACCCAATTGTGAATGATTTCAATAAATATGCTGCAGTGAGAAAAATAAATCAAGATCTTGTTGAAGTTTTAGACGCAGAAGATGTGCAGGTGTCTCAGGGTAAAGATGGTGAGGAAGGTGATGTGCACGTGTCTCGGGGTAAAGATGGTGTTGAGAGAGCAAACGATTTTAAGAAGCCTAGAGAGGATGAATTTGAATGCAGCACAGAATGCACAGCGTTTGACGCAAAGGAGCCAACTGATGACGTGAGTTGTGATGAATTTGAATGCAGCACTGAGTGGGCAGCGTTTGACCCAAAGGAACCTACTAAAACTGATGACGTGATTTGTGATAGATTTGAGGTTGGTGACGGATTTACTTTCAGGGGTGAGTCAAACGAAGTACACATTGCAAGAGTCCAAGAGTTGCTAAATAGACATTATGCGCTCAGAGATTCTGTGATCGAGGTACACAAGTCGTACTATGACAACAGTGGTCAACGAATAATGTTTGGGCTTGAAAAAACGGAATCAGGCTACAAGCAAGTGTGCCTTAGAGATGGCCGATACCAAGATTACCTGGGTGACTTGGACGACGATGATACGGTTAATGGTTCGGATGCAAATGGTTCACTGGGAAAACAAAACGAAGATGCCATTGAAGCTCTTTGTTCAGAATCTAAGATTAGTACAGCTCAAGACGAATGTGGAGATCATTGTACGTGCAAGGATGTGGCCGATATGGCGGATTTGAATCTCGATGTGCCAGGAATGGTGGCCGTTGGTGAACATTTGGATGTAATTGGCTTGGTGGAAAAACAAAATGTGGAGGCTGATAATGTCGACTCGGACGTTCTGTGCTTCGAATTTCAAAGCAGAGAGGGCACTGAAATAGCATTGGATAGAGATGGCGCTGAAGAAGCGTTTGATGCGAATGAGCCTGGAATTGGTGAGAGATGTGTTATTTCATTTTCAAATGAATCCAAGGCAATAGGAAAACAAAGTGGTAAACTTTTTGAAGTCGCGGATTCAGAAGCTGTGTGTATAAAATCTCAAGACAATGAGGGCGTCGACCCAGAAGCTGTGTCTATCAAATCTCAAGACAGTGAGCATGTCGACTCAGAAGCTGTGTGTATCAAATCTCAAAACAGCGAGGGTGTTGAAATTACATACAACATGAAGAAGACTAAAGATGGTGATGAATTTGTATACACTTTTTCAGACAATAAAGTAGGTTTGGATTCTGAATCAACCGCTCTATATCAACATGACCTTGACCATGGTTTTGATAAATATGGTGTGTTGGGAGAACAAAATGAAGAGGCTAATGAAATAGCCAGCTCAGAAGTACATCATTAGAGTTTATCCACACATATTGGGAATTTTTCTACAAAATTGTTTACTTGATTCTTTAACAGAGCCATTTTAAAAATTTTTGAGCAGTTTCCTTTGCGAATTCTGACAAAGGATTTTTTTTGTTAATTGTTCCAGATGCCTTTCTGATACTGATAGACCAGATAGATGAAACTCACCTCAAAGAAAGAACAATCCTGTGCAGTGTTCTCATGAAATAATTTCAGAACTTTGAAAGTGATTTAAAGAAACTGAACAAATTGAAGAATTATTGAAAATGAAGTACCTTTTTTGACAATTTCAAATTAAATTTCCAATGATACATTGGCAAAGACATGATAGCACTGATGGAACAGTAAATTGTTTTGAAAATCTTGATTATTCAAAATCATCGGGACAACTCTGTACTCACTGATGCTGATATCTCAAACATCAGTTCTACATGACACTTGGTGATACCTTGCTGGACTTCACTAGTGAGACTTATTGTAGCTAGACTGAATTAAATTGAACCATTTCACTGAAATACATGGTATGTTCATTCGATTTGTAATGTTACATGTGTCTAAATTATGAGTGTTAAAAACAATATGACAAGCCAAATATCAATAACTTTAAATTCTTTAATATACCGTAATATAAAAAAGCAATATATAAAGAATATCTTTCACATTTTACATAAGAAGCTGTCCATCTTCATTTAGTGCATGGATGGCGTCAGATTAAGTTAACAGCTAGAGAAATGTCTCCTGGAATGAGAGTAATAGATGCCATCATTTACAAGAACATTTGAAACAAAGCAACAACAAAAATCATATTTCATGAGATCAAATTCTAGAATAAAATGATCATGTTCACCATAAAGAGAATAAATACTAAGATACAGGAGATAATGTGATCAGAGTTTTCTATAACAGTTTTGGGATCAGGTATCCCTTTCTGGCTTGACAACTGTTTCAAAAAATACATTAATGTTCAAAAAGAACTTATTAAATATGAACACATTTGGTTGATATTTTTCTTAAGTAATTATACACAATGCATACGATTTACTTAATCTTATTTACATATGTTGAATGCTGACATGATTCCTAGCATAGCAATAACAGTAATAGCTTCACATGTTTTGGTGAAAGATTTTCTAGTATTTTATCTATTATTTACAACTTCCTGAGCTATGAACGCAAAATTTAAGAAATCTTTATGCATGGAAGCATTACGGTAGTTGTTTGCAAGAAGCAGATTAAAAGCAATAAATTAATTTTGATCAATTTCCAAAGTAAACAAGCCCAGAATAGCTGCTGTGATCTTATTAAATGTTTGAGCAAAGTATTGAAAGAATAATGTACAAAATTATACAATAACATTGAATGTTTAAATTTAAATGCCATGCCTTATATCATACATTAAATGTCTGCAGCCGCTACCAATGGGAAAAGATGGAATGGCTTAATCCTCTAAATAACACATAGAAATTACTTGCACATTTAGCCTGATTTTTATACATATTTTAACAATGGGAAAATAGAACCAACATTTTTTTGTCACCTTCGTTGGAATTTTGGCAAATGAACAATTGTTTTCATTAATCAAAATTTTTTTATCCTTAATTTTTTTAGCTAATAGTATATAAAGCAAAGTGCTTCTCAATAACTAATGCTAAAACCATTTAAGGTTAAAAACGTTTCAGAATTAAATAAATTTAGTGCTAACAGTTGCTGAACATCACTATTAAAGTTATTAGATTCTTGTGAGATCTTGACTCGGAATTTTAAAAAAAAAAAAAAATTGTGGTCGTCTCACAGTACCAAAATGAAACAGATGACATTTCAAGGCCTACATTTATAAAAAAGCACAATTTGGAGAATTCACCACAAAGATTAAATAACAGCTTATAAATAAGAAAGTATATGGATAGCAAGCATCTGCATATGATTAGTTCCAACACATTTCTTTTGTCCAGTGATTATAAAAACAAAACAAATGTCAGCCTTTGTTGACACATTTTGTCATTAAACTTGAAAGCTTGCTGGTGAATTATAAAAAAAAATTATAATAATCTGAATGCTCAAACCAAATTAACATTTATTCACTTATGATTAAGTTTTACAGGCAAAATTTATCTTAAATAATACTGAGCAACAAGTTAGTTCCCAGAACATGTACATTTTTTGTATTACACGCCCCCCCAAAAAAAAAGACCCAACATATTTGGATTTGATTTACAATTATACACCTTAGAAGTATATAACTTTATAAGACAAAACACTACGTTTGTGTAGTTTCAATTTCTTACAGAAATTTATGGCAAAGTAACAATTAAATTTTTCCCAACAGCTCTTTAATCAAAAGCAAACAGTTGGAAATACCAGGTCTACTAGTTTAAACTTTATAAAGGTTAAAATGCACTGCTTTTTCTCTCTAGTCATGAAGCTTAGAAAACTATTGGGAAAAAAAATGTTTATAGAAAATGTCAGTTTTAAATGCCATTTTGGTTAAAATATCATTTTAAAACATAACATCTAGGTTAACATAATTTATTAGCAAAGAAAACAAAGCTAGCATGTTTCTATATATGAAATAGTATAAGTTACACATAGAGAAACCTTTCAGAGTGAAGTCGTCACATTCAGATACATATATATATATATTTAAGAATGTATTTATGCAAACATAAATTATCATTTGTAGATTTAAAATTGCAATTTTGAAAAAAATTTGGATAAAATGATTAAGTTAATAATGTAAATAAAAGTGAATTTTGTCCTTAATTCCGCACAAATAGGCATATCAAATGTTAAGTAGTTAAAAAATTGAAGCATCTGTTGTAATGCCTTTTGACAATTTTTTAGGATTGCCTCATTAAAGGGTGTGTTAACACAATCTTATTCCATTCAATTGTAATTCTTTTTGGTGGATATTTGACAATATATAACAAAAAAAACAGTTATAAAATATATGTGGTTGCACATGGTTTTTATAATACTGCTATAAAATTATAAATGATGTAGTTCAAAATTGATCCAAGTCACCAAAAGTATCTTTAATTTAAAGCTCAGTTTTCTCATTTTCTTTGGTTCCGACATCTCCTTTCATTTTACCATGACCTGAGGAGTAAAATTATTTCTTGGCTAATTATTTTAACAAGGACAAATATAGTAAAAACTTGGAATTAAAAAACAAAACATGGCCAAATTTAGACAGGCAAGTCCCTAAGCCTAAACATTACACCAGAACGTTTCTACAGTCAAAATTTATATTGTTATGGAATTCTTTAACAACAAAACATCTAAAGTAAATATTGCAGTTTTTTTTTCTTTCAAAGAGCTCTATGTATAAAATAAATATTCATTATTTGGTTGACTTGATTAAACTATTCTGTATCTTTTGGGGGGTAAAAAAACTAATTTATAAAATAATTTAACACAAAATGCTGACAAAAAATAATCAGGGTTTCATTCCTCAATGTGTTAAACCGGTATGAAATTTTGAAACAAAATTTTTTTTAATGTTCTCAATGAAATTTGGATATTCTTTCAACAAACCATCTACTGCTCAGTTTAGCTATGAGTAAGAAGAGACTTCTAATAACCAACAATGAAAATTTTTTCCCAGCACAACTAATTCTGTTCAAGGACATCTATTTTAGAAACAGTACATTTCACTCAAACTTTTATCTGGGATAAAATCTACCATACAAAATGCTGAGCATCATCAGCTTTATTTCTCATACCGTTCATTTCCCCCTAAACACTTGCCTTCAGCATCAGTTTGGTTGTAAACGTGTATTCAATATGTTAACATTTTTCCCCTATACTTTGCAAAATGTGGGAGAGCTATTTTTCCCTCATGGGCCAAATTTGAAATTAACCTCGCAGGTTTTTTCTTCATTTAAATAATCCATCCACATATGCATAATAAGTTTAGCATTGATTTTCAATTTTCTTCATGTAAACCATTATAAAGTGACATATAAATTAATATAAAATATTGGCAATGAGGAAGGTCTGCATTCTTCAGGCAGCCTGCTTGTGAGCTTTCTCAGATCATTCAAGTTTATTCTCTTTTATTAGCCATACATTATAAATAATGTCAAACATTCTTATGATAGTGTCTAAGTACGAAGTAGACCTGCATAATATGTTGTATAGAACTGGATCAAAATTTGGAATTAATTCAAATATGCTAAGTAAATGCCTATATTTTGTGATTAAAAAGTCATTTCCTCCCTTGAAAGCGGATTTTTCATTAGCGGTAGCACAATTAAGCCATAACAATAACATTTGGGGACTGTTACCTTTTTTAATATTTTTCTTCCTTGCTTTAGAGCCATCCTCTTTTTCACCATCTCCTTTTTTGCTTTTCTTTTCACCAGTCCATTGTTCAGACAAGCAGGCTGGCAATACAACATTAGTTCAGCATTGTAAAAATAAAAATGAAATGCCTTTGAACCATTAAAAAAAAAAAAAAATTCAAATATTTAATTTCAAGTTATTGTAATTTCATTCTGAATTTTATCTCTGCATTTACTCCAAGGATGCCCCACCTATGACCAGCAGTACACTGCCCAGTCCCAACAATGTCTTCAAAAAGGCCCAATAAAACCTTTATTTCTAATAAAAATAATAAAAGCAAAAGGGTTACATGAATGTCACTCTTTTTCTATAACAAATCTGACCACACACAAAACAAAAAAAATGTTGCAGATCTCTCACATTTCAGATATAGAAATTCCTTTATAATGTGAAACTAATAATGTAGTTTGGCTGAGAGTTTATTTGGAACAGTGCATATATTGTGTTTATGTCAAGAAGCGATGGTTCTCAAATAATAAACAGGCACAAAGCAATGCATATCTCCTCTGTGACACTAGAGCAGATTATATTGATTCTTCTAAAAAAAAAGTATCTGTCAAGTTTATCAATATGGCTTGCAACTTAAAGCTTGACATGCCTTGTAGATTATTTTTAAAAAAAAATCATTCTGTAATGAGCTTCCCCTCCAAACAACTGTATCTTTCACCAGAAGAGGTACATTTAAAAGCTCTTATCATGTGTTTGAAATTTGACTTAACATTCCAGAAAAGCTTAATCAATTTTCTTCTTTTTCAATCTCTAAATTCAATTTAGTATGATGTAGATAAGGATAGCTTTTGATATTAGATTATATCATCGCTATTTAAAGCTAATTTTTAAGAAATTTAAATGTCTTGATTGAATTTTCTGTCATTCTATTTTTGCCTTACAAATTAATAAAATATGTATAGAAATAAGTAAATGACCTTGAAATAAATTGAAACCTAAATATTTAAATACTGCATAATTAAAAGCAGCAACGTAAGAAGTTTACCCAGATCATCAGACTTTAGGACTTTATTCTTGCATAAAAATATTGTTAAGTCTTGGTCCTGATGATTCCAATACCAGTCCTCAATACTATCTTCATGTTCCTCCACAATTTTATAGCACTGAAAAATAATTTTAAAAAATACAAAATATTCGAAAATCGGGCAGAAAAGGAAAAAGCATTATACACCAGCTGAACCACTACATACCCATTTTCAGAAACTAGAATAAACAATTTAAAATTTTATTTTAACTTTTAACAACACTTTGGAAAAGGAACTTGTGCTGCTATGCAGAACTTAATTATTTCCACAGAGCACATGAAATACTAATTTCTTTGCCTTGACAGAAGTTGGTCTATGTGAAAACAGGGTATTTAAATATCAATACCAGTAGCACTTGTTTTAATGGATGATCATATTCATTTTTTTTTTAGCAAATCTATAAAAGCCTAAAGCAGAGCCAAAGAAATTAAAAGAATAAAGAGAGTTGCTCTCTTTAAACACACCTTTCTTTGCATCTCTGTAACTCCAGCTGACGGTGTGTCCCACAGCTCATAAGGAATGCCAAGTTCCACATTTACACCTTTGTGACTATAAAATTTAATTCAAATAAGACATTTAATTCAAGTATTGACTATTGAAAAGGGTGAATGCTGCTAACCTAGTTTATGATGGACTAAAACAATTTTAAAGTTAATATTTAGCTCTAAAATAAGAACTGTATCAGTATTTGAGATTTTACAAAAACAAGATAACATTTTTAATGTGCTTGCATTAATTAATTTGTATGAATAACACATTTTTTTAATGCAACAGACAACAATAATTAATCTCATTTGCCTCAAAAACGTTCAAATAAATTTATTATTTATTTGTAATGTATCTTAATAAATAATATATCAAATACTAACACTAAATTGTGTAATGTTTCCATGGTCTGACTCCTGCCTTTAGCAAAGCGTAAACTGCCTTTTCTCTCAGCATGAATGTTGTACTCAAGTATTTTCTCACAAACATGGGGATCATTGACAGCTTCTATCAACCGCAGTTCCCTTGATCAAATGTAAATATTTGTAAAATCAGAAATGTTCTTGTAATTTTATTCGACTTTGAGCTTGAAAAATACTTTAAATGTCTTGTTTTTAAATTGTTCTAGTTTAAAAATATTTATCTTAATCAGAATGTTTATCCATATGCTGAAAATCAATAAGTACAGTGTAATCAAAACATATCTCCATCTTATTTTATATGTAACATACATTAACTCTAAAAATAAAATGAGGACAAAATAAAATCTATTAAAAATATTATTTTAAGTCATTGCGTCTGTGTAGCACATTAGTGGCAGATTCAGAAAAATATGATTGGGTGGTGGTGGGGAACACACAAAGTATATACATGTCTCTAAATATTCATAAGTATTTTAAAAATCAAGAGGAGAGATAGGAGACTTGCTTTTCCTTTGAATTCATCCTTGTGTGTAAACAAAAATGTTGAGTAAGGGGTTTTTAACTTTTTTTTTTATGATGGACTCCCAATGATAGTATGGTGACATCACATACATAGTAAGTAGTGTGGCAGAGCTAATTTAATTAAATTTATTTGATAATAGTCCAGGGCTGAATTAACAGCATCAGGGACCCTGAGCGAAGTAAGGCATCAAGGCCTCTTATTCCTCTCTAGTCTATTAAATTAATGTTAGAAAAGCATTTGGGGCCTAGGTTGGCCCCTGTCGTTATTACCAGAGTTTCTTACAATCTCATTGGGGGGGTGGGGTCCTTCTATCAGTGCCAAAATTTAGCATGATGTTGACCAGAGCCAGCTCTGACTGCATAAAATAAATTCATTCTGGATGTGGCACCCTTGAGGGTATGCTTTGGGAGCAGCTTAGTATGCCTATGGAATCTATACAGTGAAGTCCAATTTTATATATAAATATATTCTTAAGTAAAGGAAAATATTTTTGTAGATATATAATTGCCAGTACTGTCATTTTGATCGTCGAGGGGGCAGAAATCAAAGGCACCAAGTCTCTTAAATGAAACATGAGATTGAGCAGGTTGGGGAGGGAGTAGGGGTTCAGTGAGACACTACCCAGAAAGTTTTTGTTTAATTCAAAATGTAGGGGCGACTTTGGCGAATACATAAATTTAGTTTTGAATCATTCTACACTTAACCAGCTAACAACAGAAGAGATGCCAGTGGAAAGTTAGGCTTGATTGATAAGGTTGCGTTACGCAAATCCTTTATTTTTATTTGGTTCAAAACATTTATTTTGCTTTTCAAATCAAATTTACTTACGTTCTTACACTACTTCATTATTAAATGAATTTTTACAAAATGATTCCAGCTCAAAGAAGTTGTTCATTTCAATAAAGGATTACTAACATTGTATAGGCCAACATGTTAAAAAAAAAAAAAACTATAAGTATAGGATATTACCTTTTTACATTTAACAAAAATTTAAAAAGTGTTGCAGATAAAATTAAAAAAAAAAAAAAAAAGGGTGGAAAAAAAAAAAAAAAAAAAAGGGGGGGGGGGGATAAAGTAATGAGTAATGTTTTGTAAGAAAAGGTCTATGAATCTATTTTGGTAATTTAAATCTGCCTTTTTAATAAATAAAAAATTGTATGTAAATAACATATTGATGTAAAGAAGATAGGATATATTTTCACAAGTTATCATATATTTATTAATATGTGATTTATCTGAGGGAAGTTGAAGCAGTAGATATTTCTAAAAGATTCAGTAAATTGAAATATTTATTTGGAATATCAACTACAATAACCAGAGCCATCACATGGGCCCAACAATCCCTGCTGCTGCACGGGGACCCCAGATATTTAAGGGGCCCAATGTGTGTTGTAGAAAAAATAATGAACTATTCCCTTTGAACTCAGGGGGGAAGATCCTAAAATTGGCAGGGAATCTCCAAAAGCCACAGATCAGTTCTGACTATAATTTTCTTCTGATTAATTAATAATAATAAAAATATGTCGCTTTAACACATTTCCCTCCCTCTCCTGAAATCCGTGAAATATGTTTTTGTTTTATAAATAATATAAGAGAATGGAATTAATTAGAAAATCAAAACATTTGTTCACCCAAACTTTGGAAACCTGCTTACCACAGCACTTTTAAAGCAAATGAAATTGCCCAAGTATATTTCAATATCATTAACAATATGGGCAACTTAATGCTCCTAGAAGAATAAAGCCCCTTGAAACCTAAGGCCCTGGGCAACTGCCCAGTGTGCCCAAGCCTAAAGGCGGCACTGCAATAGCTATATGAGACTCATTTCTTCCCTTATGCCTGAAACCTATCCATTTACACCATATGACTACACAAAGCACTAAGTTGAGGCATTTCATATTTCATTTGATTCTGCAGATGTACTTGTACCAGTACTCATTGCTGTTGTTTAAATTCACTTATTTGTAATTCAGTGTCTAGCATTATGTATTGACTCCACTGGTAAAGCAGCCTTAAATTCTCTAAATTCATACACAGTTCTTTTTTGTAAGCAACAAAAGTGCAGAAGTTCCCATTTTAAAAAAACGTATACTATAAAACCTTATTCTGCTTACGATTTCCTATACTCTTTTCTTTTCTTCTTAGTATCAAGACCATATCCTGTTTCAATAACTTCATGTGTTTTGCCTGTTTCATCAAGTCGACCTTTCAGTTCTGTGCTAAGATATTTACAAACTGAAAGAAAACAAATGTGGCATCATAGAGAACAGACAAAATACAAATTCAAAAGTTTCAGCAAATGCCTTCAGACGTATACTATTATTATTCAATCACAACTTCATAGTGATCATAGTATAGTATATATAGTATTAGTATATGCATGGGCCATAGCCTTTTTTTTTTCTTTCCTTAAACTTTAAGTTAAAGCAATATCAATATTATTGATTGAATTATTTATAATAATAAATAATAATTTATACAATTAATTATCATTACACAGTTTGATCAAACATACAATAACCATTACTTATTCAATTGAAATTGAAGAAGTGATTGATTATTAAAATTAAATTCAGTTAGGTCAGTGAGGAGTTACAATTTCAATTACAATTTACTGATGTTTGAATTCATTGCCATATTATGAACCATGATGGACACACCCTTCAATAATACTATGATTTAACTATGACTAGGTGAGGTTACTTTTAACTTTTACTTTTATACTAGCTTTTATTTTATAGTTTTTATACTAACTTTTATTTTGTCGTTTTTTTGTGTTGTGCACACACCCTAGCCAAGCCTTAGTCTTAGTAGTACTTAACTTATCTTCTTAGACTTAGACTTAGACTACTACTACTACTAAGTTAAGAGTTAAGAGTAAAAGACTAAACTAAGCCCAACTTACTAACGGCTTTAGTTTTAGACAGATTGTTACGTTTAAAACGTCACAAAAATGTAAAAAGACAAACAAAAAACAATACCAACCTTCACAAAGAGATGGGTCTCTGTGAGGATCTTCGTGTATTTGATCGTCATCATCACTTCTCTCTTCCTCCTCAGCATAGCAACCTTCCAGCGTCCCAAGTAACAAAAGAAGAAGCAGACCCAAATTTGTTGACTGCAAACTCATTTCACACAAAGTTCCAAATTATATCGATTCTATTATTTATGGAAGTTAATTGAGAATAGAAGGAAATGATTCCACGGCGTTTTAACCGATTATTTATAATGACTCTTAACACGAGAGGTCTGTCATAACTTTATGGATGGGAAGTAACCATGTGTGAGGGAACTAGTAACTTTTATTTTTTTTGTTTGGGATTTCCCTACTGAAAAAGCTTTGCTTAGTTGTGCGTTTCTGATTGGCTAGAATTATTTAATTATTTATAAGAAATAACACACACTGATTTGAGTAAAATTTGTAACTTTCAATCATAGGAAAAAATGATTTTTTTACAAATAAAACGTACAATTATTATTATTTTTATGAAGTCTTACACCTTTTTAATTAAAAACAGGGGCGTATTTTTCCCATTAACTCCTGTTCTCATTTTACTTCCTGTTTCACTTGCTTCCTGGTTTTGATTAATACAGTGTTTTAACTCTATTTGTCCAAGTTCTCGAAGAAATTCGTGTAGACTGACCAGAGTCCGCGAATTTCGGTAACCAAAAAAAAAAAATAGGCGTAGAGTACTGTGTAATCTATAGCTTAAAGTAAAGTTATCATGGCGACAGGGGTGGAATAGTCATTTTTAAGCGACCAAGGAAATCTGCAGGCCAAGGGCGAAAATCCGGGCGTAAAAAAATAACATATAGGCTATAGACTATCTTAGACTATCTAGGATTATGTTTTGCCTCGGATGGTGGTGACAGGAATCCACGCCTTAACAGTTTAAACTCTTTTTTTTTTAGAAAAAATTTAATTGTTTTTTCGAAGAGTGAAAAAGAGTGAGAGGTTGAGTTTATTAAAATATATTTAAAATTTATTCTTTAGTTTATAAGACTAAACTTTGTTTCGCTTATAAACAATGAAATACCACTCTTCTATGTAAAAGTCTTATTTTAAAATAGCTCTTAAAAAGTTTAACTGAGAAATAGCAAAGAAACAAACATAATATGGAAACAACACACAGCGCGTTGGTCCGTACTTTTGAGAACATCAGATGAACGCAGTGTGCGTTGTTCCGCGTTGAAAGAGTTAAAGGAAGCTACCACGTTCAATGGTACTTACCCTCTAGAGTAGTGGAGGGTTCATTATGAATGATATTCAGTAAAATTGATATATTTCCCTACTATTTCTTTTAATTTTATTGTAGCATAATAAATTGTCATACAGTAATTTCTTTTTCATCAATGTATTAAAATAATCTTTTTATAAAATAATTTTATAATCTTTAAACTGTTTCAGTTTTCAAGGACGTCTTGGCCTTCTTTCTTTCCTAATGAATTCTATGGATTTTACAATTTATCCAATCATTTGGAAAATCCTTAGTCAATAAGTAGGGCATCTTTTCCAGTTAGATGAAGTCGAAATTTAAATATATACTATTTTCATTGTAATTGTGCTATGTGTTGTCAGAGAGCAGCTATGCTCTAATAACACTGAATGAGTTGCATATTGACTAGGTCCTTGACCAAAGTGTGAAGCCCCCTTCACAATGGCAGATGTTGCTTATCCCCTCCAGTTCACATATTCTATTTATTTGAGTTAAATAAATTAATTTTAAATTAAATTTAATTTAAATTAATTAATTTCTATAATTTGAGTTTAGGGCACTACAGTTTATTTTAAGGTTTGATCATGTATTTCCGGCATATTTTTAATGTTTCTATAGTAATGAAAGGCTAATATGGGTCATGACTCATAATGACATCGTCTCAGAACATTTTGAGTAGTTTCCATCCATTGTCATGGGAAACAACAGTAAAGTATACATTTTGTAGTATTTTCTCAGAGTTATATTCATAACTTTGCAAACAATCGTCAATAGTTAATTAGTGAGGTGCAAATTTTGAAAAATCAAAAAGATCTGTAAGCTTAATTAAAATGATAGGTTTACTAAAAACATTAATAGTAAAAAATTGTGGTTTATTCCCCTTTATTAAATATATGTTTATTTTCATTGTAGTTTGGTCAGCGAAAATACTTTTCTTTGAGTTTTACACCCCTGGTGCACTTGCAGCCAACACACAACATAGAAATGTTAGGATAAAAGCGTGTGGAATCATCTATGTGGGCAATTTTCTGTGTGCAGAGTATTCTTTGAAGGGAGTTTTCTGTGTTGTAAAACTTCTAGATAATCAACTTCTTTTTGATAGGCAGATTGACCCAGTTTAGACCAATGGGCAACCCAACACACAACCCAAACACAAGAACTTAAGATCTCTTAAATCAGGGCTTTTAACTTTTGATTAATTTTGTTTCTTTTAAAGTGAAAGATGTCTGAGATTCATGATTTTGGAGTAGCTCCTGTGACATGTCACTCATTTGACAAGGACAGAACAGGTAATAAAGCTTGAGTTGCCTTAAAAATTTTATTTTATTTTTTTAGTGAAATAGTTGTATTGCAAATTAAGACGCATTTTCATTATGAATACTTAACTGCAATTGTTTAAAAAAGCTGAATTAAGGTTCTCATGTTTACTTCATGTGTAGTCCTGATGCTAAAGTTGAATTTGATGATTGAATAGTTATTGTTACTTGTAGTTGAATTTCTGGTTAGGGATACTTTTAAATTATGATTAGTGGGGGGACACTTTTATAGATTTTAAGCATGGTCATGGTAATATTAATATTTGAAAATTCATTGAGCCACACATCTAGGTGGAAATAACACACAATTTTTTCTACATATGTGCATACTTCAATATAATTTTTCTTGTATATCAGAGGTATTTAAAAACAGGACTGAGTAAATTATTAACCTTGACAAAGCTTGTCATCCTTTGTCTGCCAAACCTTGTTCCACATATTTCCTTTGTTTGCCAAAGAAGATTTGGCAAAAATGCTCATTATTTTGAGGTGTATTCTGAAACAAATTCATACTTACCACTTGTATCCTTACAATTATGATATAAAAGAGTACTCAGCTGAAAGGAAATATATTTTGTTATAGGAACTTTGCTTTTAATTTATGTTTATATTAATTATACTACATTATTTGCAAACAGGTCTAGCACTTTCTCTCAATGATTCCAATGTTAAGATTTACAAAAAGTCTGGGACCAAATGGCAAGAAACAGACACTTTAAGTGAGCACGGTCAGAGAGTCACGAGCATTGACTGGGCCCCTAACAGTAACAGGATTGTTACATGTTCTGCTGTAAGTAGTTATTGTAGATCTGCCATGAAGTTTTAAAAATGGCAGTGACAGCTCAGAATAGTGAGCCTTAAAATAGCGCTGTCCCTGGCATATGCCTTACCTCACCCTGGCACTGAAACGATTTCTCAACAGTGGGTTGAACCTGGAAATAGCGCCATCCCTGCTAATAGCACCACTTTTGCTTCAGTCCGAGTTGTTTGCTTTATTTCCAGATCTCACAGTAGCTATTTGTAAAAAATTCATACAACTGACTTTTTTTCTCTATATTCTTTTAGTTTTTACAATTATGAATGTTTGTACAATAACAGGTATTTTGCTTTACTGGCTTTGCCCTTTATTAAATTTTATAAAAAAAATGTAGTCCAGTATAATAGTTTTAAATGTGATGGAGCTTGTTGTTGCTTTTGGATCAAGCTGTTGATTTAAAAGAATTTTAAATAAAGTCATCATAAAAAAATTTGATTAAAATCTTCAAATAATATGTTGGGGTTAATAAATACCTCAAGATTTTTTTTTTTTTGCAAAATAAAAATATAAGCAGGAAAAAAGCCAAGGAAATGTAATCATGTTTTATTTTGAAAGAAAACTTTTTGTTGAATGACCCATAAGTTTCTCAGAAGTCTCCATGTCGATCTTAGAAACAACCAGACTCTGGAGTCCTTTAAAACCGATCTAAAGACACATCTATTTCGCAAATACCTTCTGGGATGATTGTCTACCTTATTTTCCAGTTAAAGCATAATGGCGGTGTTGCTCCGGGTTGAAATGGCTTGAAAGACTTTGAGATTGTATGCTTGTAATTAGTTTTTGTAGTGTTGCGTTTGTTTTAAATGTGGTAAATTATAGATATGTTTTTTTGTTGACTTTGTACCGCGCTTCGAGCCTTTCGGGATGAAGCGTGTTTTTGAAATGAACTTTATTATTATTATTAGATTATGAACATTGTCATGATCTTCTTAATTAATCTCTCCTGTAGGATCGTAATGCATTTGTCTGGATGCTAGAGAATGGCAAGTGGAAGCAGGTGCTGGTTATTCCCCGCATAAACCGTGCTGCCACATTTGTCAGGTGGTCACCCAAAGGTGATTATCAAGTTTTGATAACGTGTGCAGTGAATTAAAAGAAAGTTCCAGTTGAGCTCATGCTAGGCTCAGTTGAGCTCATGTTAGGCCCAGTTGCAAAGAAATAACAATCATTAAACACTCCCTCAAATACAATTTCAATAGTAGATATTTTTAAAGAGTTTTCAAAAGACATTGAGTTTAATGAAAAATCTCTGTACCCGGTGGCTTTTAACTTTAAGCGGTAGCCTCAGAAATGTTTACATTTTGTAATAAGCGAGTATACCGATGCATGTATATATATATTTTTCCATTCAGAAAACAAATTTGCAGTGGGCAGTGGCTCTCGTCTGATTGCTATCTGTTACTATGATGTTGAAAACAATTGGTGGGTCAGTCGTCACATCAAGAAGCCAATTCGTTCAACTGTGACATGGTGTGTGTTCTTATTTTTTCTTCTTTTTGTTAAAAATTTAAAAACAAAATAATTTCTGTTTAAAAATATTCAGAGGCACAGCTGCCTTAAAGAAAGTTGGTATTACCCGTGAGTAAACTTTCTTAGGTTTGTGTCTGCACTGTTGTGAACAGGCCTGAGGGGAAACTTCATGCTGATGATTTTTCATAAAAATATATTCATCTAAAAATTAACTTACTGTCCAGTTCTTCTCTCTCCTCCCCCGCCCCCTCTCCCCCTCTCCCCAGGAGACCAAAGAAAATGGAGCATGTCACAGAATTACTGAAACAGATTTTAAACTTACTCTGTGGCTGCTCTAATAGATCTCCTAATCAAATGTGGGGGTAAAAAAATGACATAAAAACAGTGTTGAATTAATGAAAAACATTGTTATAATCCGACAGATACTCTATAGTCACCTCACATAAGTGTTCATTTGTTCTTCTCATCTGCTGTTCTTGGTTAAATTTCAGCCTGGACTGGCATCCAAACAATGTCCTGCTGGCTGCCGGGTCTACTGACTTCAAATGCAGGTTAGTGACTATAACAAAAAATTAACCACTCAGTGTTTGTTATATTTTATTTTTTTGTAATGGTGATGAATGTTTCATGCAAGTGTTGATCTCTGACTTGACATTAGTGTGATACCTTGATGTGTTACTATAAATAGCCCCCAATCTTCTCTGATTTTGGCCAATTGACTTTGTCCCGCCAAACATACGATTCTAAATCAATAGTCTGTAATGAATAGATCATTGCCTTGTATAGTCAATGAGATCGGCCGTGACTGCGCAGATGCCATCACCTAAAATGAACTGCATCTCAGATCTGAATTCTTTCATGATTCCCTAGGGTATTTTCTGCCTATCAGAAAGAAGTTGATGAAAAGCCAGGTCCCAGCTCATGGGGCACCAAGATGCCCTTTGGAGCCCTGATGGCTGAATTTAGCAATGGACTTGGTAAATATTGATTGCAAAAACTCTGACCTCCTAGTTTAGTTATGTTGACAACATGGTGTTGTTCACTAATGTTGCCAACATGGTGTTGTTCACTAATGTTGACAACATGGTGTTGTTCACTAATGTTTGCAACATGGTGTTGTTTACTTATATTGGCAACATGGTGTTGTTTACTAATGTTGGCAACATGGTAGAAATGGTGGGATTTATTAATCTTTAAGTGTCTTACAAAAAATCTATAAAACCTAATTTGTAATTGATAATCCAACTAATTGATTAATTTTAAACTTGTTTTAATTTCCATGCTTTGTGCTTTTAGGATAGCAAAATGGTCAGTTCATCTATGCCAACTCAGGAAAGGGTATTTTATGACATCAAATTCAGTTGTCGCAAAACTAATGTTAGTGAGGGCTGCATATTACTTTAGGGGTGCACACCATATCAAAATGCTACACTTTATATTTCAAACCCCCTTTGATACAAAAAAAAACATAATTTTACCACACCATTAAATCAGTCTGCTCTTACAGGAGGCTGGGTGCACTCTGTATCTTTCTCTCCCAGTGGTGACAAAGTGGCCTGGGTGGGACATGACTCCAGTGTGTCTGTTGGGGATGCCACTAAAGGAAATGAGTAAGTTTTTAAAAAAAAATATTCTAACTATAGCTCTAACAGTAAGTTCCACTAATGTGCACGTCCAATCATACGTTATCTCGGGTGGGTGGGCAGTGAAAAATTATTCTTAATTTAGTTGTGGTTTACCCCTTTCATGTCACATCAGACTTAGTTTGATTTCTCATTAAATCCTGCCACAGGTTGGAGACCAGACTCGGATTGCAGGCCCAAACTACTTTTTTAACCTCTTTTATTTTGAGTCTTGTTTTTATTTAAAAATCAATGAAACTCCTTAAATTAAATTGCTCAAAATAAAAGTAATGCCATATAATTTAACAAAAACACTCTATCTCAGTCATTTAAAAAAAAAAAAAAAGCTTTTTTTTTTTAAAATTTGAATGATGACCCTTTTCAGACTCACTGTAATTAGAGAGAGTTTCCTCCCCTTCATGGGCATTACCTGGATAACTGAAAATAGCCTTGTTGCAGCTGTAAGTAGTAAACGTGTGATTTTTTTTAATCCAAGTTCAAGTAATTTTATATATAGAAATAGAAGGATTGACCATCTCAGGATAGAATTTAGCTTTTAAATCAGTACAGAGCTCCATTAGCACTCACAGTAAACAGACTCTCTCGTCCAGACGGTGTTCACCTGACCTGGATGGTGTAAACTTGTTATTTGACTGATGTAAACTTGTTATTTGACTGATGTAAACTTATTTGACTGATGTAAACTTGTTATTTGACCGATGTAAATTTGATATTTGTCTGATGTAAACTTGTTATTTGACTGATTGCTAACCTATCATTTATTTCTGGCTGACAGGGCTATGACTGCAATCCTATGCTGTTCTCTCACACTGGGGGAAAAGTCAGCCTGGTGGGACAGCTTGACCAGTCCCAGGAAAAGGAGTCTGGACAACTGAGGTATGGTTTGTTGTTTTATCATTTATAAGGAATCAACAAGTTAAGTCGTGCAAACTGCACTGTCAAGGCTTTCATCTTTACATCAACTTATATATATATATATATATATATATATATATATATATATATATATATATATTTTTTAAGTTCAGACATTTGAATTAAAGATATTTACCTGGGGACCAGACATCAATGTCTATTAATTAATTAATTTAATTATATTTATTTTTCTTAATACATTGCAGCTCTTATTTTCTCCGAATGCATTGCAGCTCTACCCCTATTAAATTTTTGCTTTTGAATGTGTATTCTATGATTTAAAAAAAAAAAAAAACTCGTTTTAATTGTGTATATTACTGTGTATTGTGTATTAATATTGTGTATTATTATGTATGTGGTGAAAGTTCATGTCTGTTTTGAAAGTTTATGTCAGTGGAATCGTTATTTTCTCCGAATGCATTGCAGCTCTACCCCTATTAAATTTTTGCTTTTGAATGTGTATTCTATGATTTAAAAACAAAAAAAAAACTCGTTTTAATTGTGTATATTACTGTGTATTGTGTATTAATATTGTGTATTATTATGTATGTGGTGAAAGTTCATGTCTGTTTTGAAAGTTTATGTCAGTGGAATCGTTCAGCTACCAGTGTTGTCCTTAGATTCAGACCACCCAATGTTGTAGATTACAACCAGTCCTCTATGGATGGCGATGGAGAAAATGAAGAGAGTGAAACACACTTCTTAATTGTCAGGTTGGGAGGCATGGATCACTTGTGCATTTCGTTTTGATTCCTGGCGTTTGGCATGGGGTGGATAAGAAAAAATGAAACTGACGTTTTTGAATTGAACGTTGTAACAGGAACGTTTGTCCTGATACCTGATAAAATCTTGCATGGAAATCTCTGAGGATGTTCTCAGAGCAATTGTCAGCCTTTAACACAGTTGTAGATGTGATATTAGTGGGAACTGTACATTTTGTCATGGCGCTCATTTGGCTTTTAATTCACTGTAGTGAATGTCTTACAAAAATATGGTGAAAACTGTTGTAACAATTAAAAGATTGCTTTAAAAAGAATGGCAAATTTTGAAGTGCATCTCTTAACAAATTAATTGTATTAGATTTAGTGAATGTAACTTATATTTGCTTATCAATAATCATCCAAAATGTGTACTATGTGCATTTTTGAGCATGGAATTAGATGCAATTCTAAAAAATAGGAGAAGCTATTACTATCAAGCATTATCCATTCTGACCTCATTTAGGAGAATACAATCTCCAAAGTTAGTTGATGATAACGATGATAATAATGAAAGGGCTTTCATCTTGTAAATCTACATCTTGTCACCCGTTGTTTGTCTGGAATACTTGACTGTTCTTTGCATCTTGACATGTGTCTTTAATTTTGTGGTGGGGACACAGTGAACAGATAAGGTTTAATCCCACTTCACACAGATAAGGTTTAATCCCACTTCAAGAGCACGTCTATTTTATGACTTCAATGCTGAGACAAGATACAATAAGATTCATATACATCCAAATAAATGGAAAAGTTTTAATTACATTCATTTTCAGCACCAAGACCAATAAATATTCTTACCGCGACATCATTTTAAAACTAGAACAATTTAAACACAAAGACAACCTGAAGTATTTCTCAAGCATAAAAATTGTCCGTCATGGACAATAAAAGTTCACTCCCTCAGTGACATAAAATGAATTTATTACTAATTAATTAGATTTTGTAACGGTTGCGGGAGCACTCTGGTAATTTCTGACAGACTGTGGAACCAATGATTTTTTAAAATCTTTCGGTCCTAACTTTGATGGAAAGAATTCCTCCCGACCGAGCTGATCTTTGGCATCTGTGATGAAGAGGATGGGATGTTTCCTCAAAAATGTTTGTTGTTTTTTTACTAGGATCTTTCTCATAATCATGTCCTCCCCAAGAAAATCTGCCTGACTTGAAGTCCTTACACCTGGCCATCTGTCCCTATTTGGAGATGGCGTCCTTACACCTGGCCTTCTGTCCCTATTTGGAGATGGCGTCCTTACACCTGGCCTTCTGTCCCTATTTGGAGATGGCGTCCTTACACCTGGCCTTCTGTCCCTATTTGGAGATGGCGTCCTTACACCTGGCTATCTGTCCCTATTTGGAGATGGCGTCCTTACACCTGGCTATCTGTCCCTATTTGGAGAGATGACCCTATAGAATTTCTAAACTGCTACTTCCGGGTTGTGAGACAGATTACATGCCAGTGCAGCTGCTGGACTCATATGTGTCCACAAATCTGTTGTTCACAATGTACGATGTAATAGCGTGTTTGCAATAATAATTATGCATGGATAACAAAGAGTTAAATTATTTGTGACGAATTGATTAACCCTTAAGTTATGGTATGTGATTAGAACATCTAACAGTGGTTTGCTCCAGGTAGTTGACATAGTGATGCTTGTCAAGAGAAATTGGTTTGAAGCTTGGTTTCCCAACAGTGGAGTATAAAGATGAAACATTACCCTAATTACCATCATGTCTAGTCCTTTGCACACTTTACTTTATTTGAATTATTTATTAGGGATGATTATATTTTGTATAAAAGATGACTGGGACATTAAGATCCAAATGAAACAGAATGTACAAAATGTCCCTTTAATTTTTGGTTTAGCTGATATATATAAACTACATTTTCATTCATTGTAAAAAAAATTTTTTTTAACTGAATCAAAGTAAATGTCACTTAGAAAGATAAAATAATTAACATTGGATCATACTTATGGGATAATATTATTCTAACATTAGGAAATTTTAAAATATTTTTTCAATTTTTTTTTTTAAAAAGTGCCATGAATCGTTTCAAAAACCTGGACAAGAAGGCAACTGCTGCAGATACTTCCACTGAACTGAGAACTCAGCACCAGAACACTATAATGTAAGCCTTCATTATAACCCAGCCAGACCCTTTCAGCCACCCTGGGAATAATTTTACACAATATTTTTTTTTACTGTTTTTAGCAAAACATAAGCACAAATTTCACTCCTTTAGAGCTTTTGACCTGCTTTAAAAAAACAAAAAACAACTGTTTATCTTCAATGCAAATCAAAATTGCTGTGTGATCATTCCTTCTGGTTGCTTATAGACCACCACTTTGCGTAGCATGGCCATAAAATAGCTTTCATATTTCCTTTTAGTTGTCACTTGGAGATTTCTGTGTGTGTGTGTTTATGTGTGTGGGTGGATTCAATGAGATGTTATTTTACAGCTCTTTGCAGATCATTAAATAATAAGACTGTTGTGTAAAATCAATATAAATAAAACTCCCATGACCTGATTTTGTGGCTTTTTAGGCAAGTGTCAATTCATACTGGAACCAAAGCCAGCGCCAACAAGATTGCAACATCAGGTGTTGATGGGAAGCTCATCATATGGGATCTCAAAGTAGGTCATGTCTGTTCAGCCACATCATGTAACTGCTCATTGTGTGGTCTCAAAGTAGGTAATGTCTGTTCAGCCACATCATGTAACTGCTCATTGTGTCCTCTCAAAGTAGGTCATGTCTGTTTAGCCACATCATGTAACTGCTAATTTTGTCATCTCAAAGTAGGTCATGTCTGTTCAGCCACATCATGTAACTGCTCATTTAGTCATATCAAATGAGACTTGTCATATTATTATTTTTTTTTACAATGATGTGTGACACAAAATTATGGTGATTTATTGAATGCCAAGATGCTCTTCTGATTTCAGAGATGATAAATTCAACTTACATTGGATGCTGTTTTTTTCTGAGCTAGCAGCTTACAGAAAGTATATAAAGTATATTTACCAAAGTAAACCATCTATGAATTTGTGATACTTATTTGGTTTTCTTTCATTTCCATTTTCAGTCCCTGGAGAAGAGTATCCAAGGCTTGAAGATTGCCTAATTATCTGGCCAAGCAGCAGTCAAGGTTTTATTGGCCAACCTTTAGCACAGCATTTTTTTCATTTCTCTGCATTTTTTTCTTTTTACTGGAGATACGTTTTAAAAAAATCTCCAAAACTTTAGGCATGGTGTACGCTAATCAACTTTGTTCAAAGCCAGAAGCCTGCATTAATTTATTTTGTTTGTTCTGGAACAGTAATAGTATAAATGCTGGTTTGTGTACAGGAACATTTATATCAGACAGACCTTACTGATGACACTGTATGACCTAGTTACTGATGACACTGTATGACCTAGCTACTGATGGCACTGTATGACATAGTTACTGATGACACTGACATAGTTACTGATGACATTGTATGATGTATGACCTAGTTATCTTAGTTCCTATTTTTAAATTGGTTACATGTTATTCCTTGTGAATTCATTCACAATTTTAATAAACAGCACTTTTTTAATAAAAAAAAACTGCTCTGGACTATTTTATTTGACCACTGCATTGTGTTATCTCGAAACTGTCTACCTTCAAACTGTCATGTTTTATGTTTGATGATGTATTTGTCCTGTTTTGTATCTAGAAACACACCTCTACAAATAAACACACACAGATAATGTACTATGAAAACACAAAGTCTATGTATTTTGACGGAGAATTTACACATTGCATTGCAAAAACAACTCTCACTGAATTTCAGATACACAAGGGGACAAATGAGCACACAAGGGGGGCAACCAATGAGCAGCTTAAACTCAAAGGTCTCATTTTGGGAATGTCACAAATGCTCTCTGCTTCACAAACTTGTTTTCTCATGGACACAGGTTGAGACAACTTAGGTCTCAAGTTGTGTGCTTGTGTACCCACCCTACTGCTAAGTTCAACTCATTTTCCTTGTGTCCTACTTCTGTGTCGCATATTGCTTGGCACAATCATGTCACCAGTACCACTGTTCATAATTTCAAAATAAATTATTGGGATTCAGCCTGATGTATCAAATTACCCCATGAACTCTATTAGGGTAATCAATTGCTCAAAAAGTTTTAAAAAAAAAAAAAGGGATGTACTGTGTGATTTCATACCGACTGCTTTTGGAAAGGGCTTATATAAACTTGAACCCTAATATTTCATGTTATTTCTGCAGGCTCTGACATTCAGATCTAATGACGGAAACATTTTTATACGGATGATTGTTCAGATTCTGACACTGATATAATCACACCAATTATCTCTATATCATTATTTCTGACTGTCAAAGCCTGCTGACGATTGGACCGCTTGTCCAGTGAGATTCATTGTCTGTGCTGCCGATGTGGTGTTCTGCCCGAGTCCACCAGACGTGATCTCTGTGCTCAGCAATGGGATGGACGTACCCGTTGGGCTCTGGGCAGTTTAAATCTGGCTCAAAGCTGTAGTTGATGTGAGGACTCGTCTCCTGGTCAACTGTAATCCGATGGGCCTGTAACTGACTGCTGCGTTGACGATTGATACCACATCTCAGGGGACGTAACACACATTCGGGTAAAAATGGCAAGACCACATCAAAGATCGGACAGATGAGTTTAGAGTCAAGGCTGGTAGGTCGGACATAACCTGGAAATACAAGCAATATTGAAAGGTTGGACATAACCTTGAAATAAAATATGTGACAGCAAAAATTCAAAAATGAGCAATAATTCAAATTTTGGTAAAAAGCAATATTCTTTTAAGTATTTCATTTATATACCAGTGAGCTAAAACAAAAAAAATGGCAATAACAGTTTAATGAAATGAGGCCATAAGCGTGGAGATTTAAAACCATGAAATTTGGAGCAGGTTTAAAGTAAGATCAAATGCAATTTAGTATGCATAGTGTACCCCGGATGAAACAGAATTTAGGAAGTGTGATATACCAAGTGCATTTGTTCAGTGTGATAATACCTTGTTAGTTACGCTGCCTAAAATATCAGTATGGTATTTACCTGTGATGAGGGACACGGCGAGGCCAACTAAGACTGTTGTACCAGCCCCCACGGGCGTTAGGTACAAATAGGATAGTGTAGAGGTTGACACAACTCCATCGTAACTAACAAAAAAAAAAAAAAAAAAAAAAAAAAAAGAAGGGGAGTGGGGTAAGAGATTTGGCTTAAAATAAAACATGATATTGTTGATACTATTGATATTATTGATATTATTGATATTGTTGATATTGTTGATATCATTGATATTATTGATATTATTGATATTATTGATATTGTTGATATTGTTGATATTATTGATATTATTGATATTGTTGATATTGTTGATATTATTGATATTATTGATATTATTGATATTATTGATATTATTGATATTGATATTATTGATATTGTTGATATTGTTGATATTGTTGATATTATTGATATTATTAATATTATTGATATTGTTGATATTGTTGATATTGTTGATATTGTTATGCTTTGGAAAATTAGTGTAGATGGGCCTTTCTTTTAAAAAATCTCGTAGATGAAGGTGCTGAATAACATTATTGCTACCTTATAACTTATATGTCATTATTGACTTACAACCGCCTACACGTTTTGGTAGATGAGAGGTTTGTCTGATTTACTTGTTTTGGCAAAGGGATGGGTTGTCTGATTTACTTGTTTTGGCAAAGGGAGGGGTTGTCTGATTTACTTGTTTTGGCAAAGGGATGGGTTGTCTGATTTACTTGTTTTGGCAAAGGGAGGGGTTGTCTGATTTACTTGTTTTGGCAAAGGGAGGGGTTGTCTGATTTACTTGTTTTGGCAAAGGGAAGGGTTGTCTGATTTACTTGTTTTGGCAAAGGGAGGGGTTGTCTGATTTACTTGTTTTGGCAAAGGGATGGGTTGTCTGATTTACTTGTTTTGGCAAAGGGAGGGGTTGTCTGATTTACTTGTTTTAATAGAAATGTGTGTGTGGGCGGGGGAGGGGGGGGGTCCTTGATTTTTTTAAGACAGGAAAGTAAAAGCAAAGCAAAGGTTCTAAAGTTGCTAACTTATAACAGCAGATACTGATGTTATCACAGACAGGGAAAATAAACTACCTTTCAACTTCATCAACTTTTGCCCTAGCATTTGTGGTGTTGTCCCACGTCCTGTTCTCACTTGTGCTGCTGTAGCAGGCCAGGCTGCCGACAGGTGATTTCATTGCAGTTGTCACCTTGTTTATCAACCCACCAAGTCCGATCCAACAGGTGAGTATAAATGAAACCAAACAGCCACATAAAGCTCCCTGTAAGCACATTGAGGTGTCAGGTGAATGGTGTGAAGCACATTGAGGTGTCAGGTGAATGGTGTGAAGCACATTGAGATGTCAAGTGAATGGTGTGAATCACATTGAGATGTCAAGTGAATGGTGTGAATCACATTGAGATGTCAAGTGAATGGTGTGAATCACATTGAGATGTCAAGTGAATGGTGTGAATCACATTGTGATGTCAAGTGAATCGTGTGAATCACATTGAGATGTCAAGTGAATTGTGTGAATCACATTGTGATGTCAAGTGAATTGTGTGATCACATTGTGATGTCAAGTGAATGGTGTGAATCACATTGAGATGTCAAGTGAATTGTGTAATCACATTGTGATGTCAAGTGAATAGTGTGAAGCACTTAGAGATGTCAAGTGAATGGTGTGAAGCAATTTGAGATGTCAAGTGAATGGAGTGAATCACATTGAGATGTCAAGTAAATTGTGTGAATCACATAGAGATGTCAAGTGAATGATGTGACACACTTTGAGGTGTCAAGTGAATGGTGTGAATCAAATTTAGATGTCAAGTGAATGGTGTGAAGCACTTTGAGATGTCAAGCGAATGATGTGAAGCACTTTGAGATCTCAAGTGAATGGTGTGAATCGCATTGAGATGTCAAGTGAAAGGTGTGAAGCACTTTGAGATGTCAAGTGAATAATGTGAATCAAATTTAGATGTCAAGTGAATGGTGTGATGCACTATGATATTGAGATGTCAAGCGAATGATGTGAATCACTTTGAGATGTCAAGTGAATGGTGTGAATCACATTGAGATGTCAATTGAATGGTGTGAAGCACATTGAGATGCCTAGTGAATTGTGTGAAGCACACTAAAATTTCAAGTGCATGACATGAAGCACGTTGAGATGTCAAGAGAATGACGTGAAGCACATTGGGATGTCAAGAGAATGACGTGAAGCACATTGGGATGTCAAGAGAATGACGTGAAGCACAGTGGGATGTCAAGAGAATGACGCGAAGCACATTGAGATGTCAAGTTAACGTTGTTGTTTTTCAAAGTTCTACGACTCATCCTTACGAAACATATTCTAGAGTTACAGAACTTTGATGACCATTCAAAATAATAACTGGAAAAAACGATGAACTAAAAAAAAAAATCATTTCCATGACTTCGCTAAATCGCAAAGTTCTTTGCAACTAAAAATTGTGAGCAGTCTAAGTAACCGCTCACCTTGCTGTTGGTCCACGGAAAGAAGATACCTGCTACAAATAGACCCAAGAACGGACCACAGAAAAGCCCACAGAGTGTGTAAAATACCTGCACATAAAAAAAAAAAAATATTTAAAAAAAATACCCCCTTAAAAAATTAAAATATTAAAAAAAAGAAACTGAAGTTCTGATTCAAATTATAAAAAAATTTGAAATAATTTAGCTTTGCGGTTTCTCATAGAAAAGCCACTTCCGAGCAAAGTAGTATAGGTTTTCTATTTAAAAAAAAAAAAAAAAGGAAATTAAGGAAAACAATTTATATACTAATTTTTATTAAAATTATAAAAAAATTTGAAATAATTTAGCTTTGCGGTTTCTCATAGAAAAACCACTTCCGAGGAAAGTAGTATAGGTTTTTTATTTAAAAAAAAAAAAAAAGGAAATTAAGGAAAACAATTTATATACTAATTTTTATTCTGTTACATCGAAATCTTGCAATAACATTTTTGCACGACACACCAGCTGATCAAACAGTCACATTACATAAATGATAACACTGATGTGTAACTAACCTGTAAGAGGCCGCCCAAGTCTGCAACAACAAAAGCCATTGGAATGGCGCCGATACTTGTTACAATAACTGCAAGGACACAATTTTGATAAAATAATAAATAACAAACTAAAGACTTTTCATCAATCTATACTATAGAGCTACACTATAGAGCTACACTATAGAGCTACACTATAGAGCTACACTATAGAGCTACACTATAGAGCTACAGTATAGAGCTACACTATAGAGCTACACTATAGAGCTACAATATAAAGCTACACTATAGAGCTACACTATAGAGCTACACTATAGAGCTACACTATAGAGCTACACTATAGAGCTACACTATAGAGCTACACTATAGAGCTTACACTATAGAGCTTACACTATAGAGCCACACTATAGAGCTACACTATAGAGCTTACACTATAGAGCTACACTATAGAGCTACACTATAGAGCTTACACTATAGAGCTACACTATAGAGCTACACTATAGAGCTACACTATAGAGCTACTCTATAATTAAACGTTTTTATTTCCCACATTTGGTCATCGTTGATGAATGACATCAATGGCGCTTTGAAACACATCGCACATCTAACACCAACATCCGTACATTTTTATACCTTTAATAACTAGGATAGAAAAGAATGAAGGAAAAAGGCAGATTAATTAGACACAAACAATTTGTGTGAATAAAAAAAAATATTTGTTTTGATTTAATGACGATTTTACACCTGCAACTGAACATATATTGTTTTTTTTTGTGTTTTTTTTGTATACAAAAATTGGTCGTGTCCCGTTAATCTACGTTAAAGCTCTATCGCAGTCCAACTCTCTTACAGAACGTGTGAAATGTATCATTTTACTTGTAATATTTCTGAAAAGGCGTTCTGACACCATATGTCGACAGTGGCAGTATTTATTGTATTCCTTGCAGAGCAAAGCTGAGATGGTTGCTAGAGACGTCGTCAGTGCACTGAGGAAATAACATACAAGACGTTTTACACGTGAAATAACTTTATTTTCAAAAAAATATATATACAAACATCCGTGAACCAGAGCCGGGTTAACTTTTTAGATTCCTTCCACAAACAAGATACACATTTTTAAAAAAAAATTTAAACTCCCTCTAACCCAGTGGTTCTTAACCTGGGTTCAATCGAACCCCAGGGGTTCGGTGAGTCAGTCTCAGGGGTTCGGCGAAGGTCCAAAAAAAATCTGAAAAAAATATCATAATTTATTTTTCTTATTAAGAAGGGTTCGGTGAATGCGCATATGAAACTGGTGGGGTTCGGTACCTCCAAAAAGGTTAAGAACCACTGCTCTAACCATTGTAAAAACAATACGAATTAATTATATTTGTTTAGAAATGAAACGAAACCGTTGAATCATATTCCCGCCACGTGTTCAATATAGAGATGATGGCTTCAAAGTCAAGACTTTTCAAGATGTTCGACCCGATGTTCAAACGAGTTAACTTTGCCAATCTGCCCTGACCAGCTGTTGACCTTTGGATGATTTTTATCCTTTTTAAAAAAAAAAAATTACTCTCCACTAGTTCTTGGCTTCGCTACGGCTGGCAACTTTACCGCCAAGTAAAACGTTAAAAACAAAAATTTTAAACTTTAAGAAGGCCGCTTCAAGTTTTCACCAATTTTAAACTAATTTTAAATTAAATTTACTGAATCTAATCAATTCTTTATTTTTCTTTCTTTCTTTTTTTTCCTCCCTGTCTTTTTGTTTCCAGTTTGGCATTTCCCAGTGTTTTCAATGCAGCAATGGATGTGTGACGTGGTGATGAGACACACTTTTTAATCAAGTGCAAATATCTCAAGGCGACCTCGGCGTTTTAAAATAAAATAAAATTAAATTAAAAAAAAAACAACAACTGCAAAAACAAATCCGTTTTTTGCCGGCTCCCGGTATCAGCTTTAATTGTTCGGACTAACTCACGAGCCCCAACCACACAATTATTTCACAACTGTAGAGTACATGTGTTTTCCGATGACCTCTGGAATAGGGTTGTTCGACCCACAAAGGGGTCGCGACCCACAGGTTGAGAACCGCTGGTTTAAAGCTTAGCCATGTGTGCGTTTTCCTCCCCGACCTAAATGAATGAGTTTTTGGGTTGGGGGGGGGGGGTATCACTAGGCGTGCTTAGTTTTTTTAAATAAATATTTTTTAGAGTTTACATTTTATTTTTATTGCTATTTTTGGATCGTCCATCGTATAGTATTGTGGGGGGGGGGGGGGGTAGATTATTATATTACACAAAAATATGACGTGTTGGACCCACCCCCACCATTTATAACTTTATAGAACATATTTTTTTGAATAACCTATGTTAATTTCATGAATTTGACAAGCAGAAATTTCGCAAAAGTAAGATTTTAAAAAAAAATTAAAAATTAGTATATAACATTCCTAATTTATGCAGGAGCCCCCACGACTTACCTTAAACAGGATGCCAAGAGACAGGCTAAAAACAGACCGGGGAATCCCTTGATATAACCAAGAATATCCATTATATAAAGAATCATAATCTGATGGAAATAATTAAGGGGAGAAAACAAATTAAAAAAATACAAGTTTAAACCTTTTAATATTGCAGAACAAATTAAGATTGGCAAAAGTTTCTTGATATAAATAAATTTGAACGCACAGTGATAATGATACGACAAATAATGTGCTAGAGAAATTGACAAAACAAATAAAAAGAGATATACGAAAACGACAAAATTTTTAGTTGCAATGGACTACCATTATACTCATTTGGGTAGGTCAGTCTGGGACATTAACCCCCCCCCCCCCTTTCTGAATTTGCAGGTTTTGTTTAAATTGCTATGTACTGTGGCCCCTCCAGTAATAAACAACTTAACAGGCCGAACAAGTTTTGGTTTTTGCCCCCCCCCCCCGCGCGAAAAAAACCCCTGAAATAACGCCCCTGATTATACTAAGACCCAAAAGATCGTGGGACTGACCTGTTCAGATCGTTTGACCAGTCCTGCGGTGACCGGATGACAATCTGCGTAGAACACATACATGAGCAAGCCGTTGAGTAATGACACGGTTACAATCAGAACGAGGCACGGGATGTTGACGGCAAGTATCCTAGCTTTGGAATATCATTATGAATTCATTTACTACTCGCGTTCAGAATAGGCGAACTATTTAATTCAAATTCGTATGCTCAGTTCACAAGATCAAATTTTGGTTCACACATTTGATGGGATATTTTTGTATGAAGCCTTGTCACAACTTTCAAATTACAATCAGATCAAATAATCATTTCTGTCCAAAAAGAAGAAACCACAAAATAGTGCGTTCATACAAAAATATTTGACACAAATTTGATCGTGTGAACTGAGCATATAAGTAACCAACTGAAATGTTTGAACAACTTATATATGACCCAAGCAAACATTAAGCTAGTTATTACACTGACCTATAACCTATTATTGGTTAACATGAGGTACCTACAGTTGGGCGCGTTGCACGGTCGGAGCTGATAAGCATCTCTGGACCTGAGCTGGACTGACACCCAGGAGGGTGGTCCACAGCAGACCCCCGCCAACCACAATGGACCAGAACGAGTGACGAACGAAAGGACTGAAGTCAAATCTGTGGCGGTGAAAAGAGAGCAGATATTTTCATCGTGAAAAGTAAGTCTCAGCAGTCAATGTTTGAACTGTTATGACTTTATCCGAAATAATATAGAAAGGTTTATTATTGAACATTTGGTGACCGTCTCCTCCAAATCACACAAAACCTTCTTGGCAACAGTTCTCACCCAGAGAAAACATGGCTAAACAAATCTACTACTCTCTCTTTATCTAAGATCGCAGAAAATATAGGTTTAACTATGGTGTGGTGAACAAATGAGTTTGTTCTTAGACATACGATGATATGGATATACAGGCAACTCAGGCGGCTGCAGTGGACTTTCCCAGCATATCATCTTCAACTTAAACTTACAACGAGAAACTTGTGTGTTTCGACTGTCTATCAGACACAGTATCTCTGCTTTATCTTGGCAAAGATCTTTGAGGTGGACACATAGCATGATACTCAACTTCCGGAATAGCTAACCGACATGTGTTATTGTTTCTTTGTCCCGAAGAGCTCCGCTCTTCCAGGTAAAGGGTAATATAAACGTTACGTCGTTGCAGAATCCGGAAGTGAACTAAAATATCTTATCCCGTGCATGTCAGCTAACCATGTACCGAAGAAATGGCACATCGCAGGTCGTCAGACCACCAGAGCCACTATGTCTCTGTCTTTTCCAGCCCAACAGATAGAGAACTTTTAGAGGTAGACCTCCTGCATGGTCTGATATCCCACATGTTGAATGAGCCGCATCAATTAAAAATAAACTGATTAAAAAATATGATCAAATTCTTACTGGCCCATCTCAATCCTGCTTCTCCCATCTGCTATCTTCCAGGCCACGGGAAAGCCACCGATTTGCGTGGATCCTTGCACGAAGATCGCCACCAAGGTTCCACAGAGCACCAGCACTATCCACACATTCATCCACACCGAGGTTGTGACGCCTCCCTAGATGCATACAATGCAACAATCAGTGCAAATGTTTCTTCTCTGTTTCAGGTAATCATTTCCATGTCAACCATGTATTAGAGTTGGCTAGTTTATAGATATTACACTAGTCACGTTTGTTTCGTATGGCAACCATTTTATGTAAATAATGTTGTTTTTGTTTTTTTTAAAAGAAGGAAAATTTTTTTGTTGATCTAAGGATATAAATCCACACAATTTTACAAGAAAAAAAAATTTACTATGTAACGGGTATTAAAAAAAAAATGAGGCAAGTGTAGATACCTCCAAATTGATCTACTACCGAAATAGGCCAATTAATTCTCATTTGCTCAAAATTAATATGCGTATTAAAATATTGAAATAAATTCACAAGAGAGTGCACGCGCGCACGCCAGAGAGAGAGAGGGAGAGAGAGAGAGAGAGAGAGAGAGAGACAGACAGACAGACAGACAGACATGGAAAACCAGAGAAACCGAGAGACCGAGACAGGGATAGAGAGACAGACAGACAGACATAGAGAAAACCAGAGAAATATAGAGACTGAGACAAAGAGAAAGGGAGAGAGACAAAAACAGAGAAAGACAGAGAACAAGAGAAACCAAGAGACAGAGAGAGAGAGAGAGAGAGAGAGAGAGAGAGAGAGAGAGAGAGAGAGAGAGAGAGAGAGAGAGAGAGAGAGAAAATGTGTTAGAGTGTGGCGGCAGAGAGTGTCCGTACGTTTGGAGGATGAGCCACCTTCCCAAACCAACCCCCAACAAAAGGAACACAAGACTCACCAACAAGGAGAATGTCATCCCTAAGGTACCCAGTGCTACAACACAGCCGACCAGATCAAGTCCAGTTGCTGGAAAACGTCAATCAAATAAACATCACCTCGTGAAATGGGTTCTGTCATAGACAGGTGCATGGGCAGGGCGAGGTGTAACTAACGTTGAGGACGTGGGGTTATATGGGATGTTGGGGACAGGTGAGTGGTGGACAGGTGAGTTGTGGACAGGTGAGTGTTGGACAGGTGAGTGGTGGACAGGTGAGCTGTGGACAGGTACATGGTGGACAGGTGAGTTGTGGACAGGTGAGTGGTGGACAGGTGAGTGTTGGACAGGTGAGTTTTGGACACGTACATAGTTGAAGGGTGAGCTTTGGACAGGTGAGTGGTGGACAGGTGTGTGAGGGACAGGTGAGTTTTGGACACGTACGTAGTTGAAGGGTGAGCTTTGGACATGTGAGTGGTGGACAGGTGAGTGTGGGACAGGTGAGTAGTGGGCAGGTGAATGTTGGACAGGTGAGCTGTGGACAGGTGAGCGGTGGACAGGTGAGTGGCGGACAGGTGAGTGGTGCCAAAGTAAGTGATGAAGAAGTGAAAAGTGTTTACAACTTTGGAAAAATACCTGTAGCTAAAGCAAGAGATGGGGCGTACAGCAGAAACTCAACTGTCACCATCTGAAAACATTCAGTTAATTTGAGATATAGAATTAGATTGTTCAATTGTGATCTTCATTTTAACTTTTTTATTTGCGCTATGCATCATTCAAATAAACGCAAACATATCTATGAAATGTTTTAATGTTTGACTAACGAATATCAAAGTACAGAAATAAGAAATGACTTACTGTTTGACCAATGAATATCAACTTACAGAAATATAAGAAATGACTTACTGTTTGACCAATGAATATCGATGTACAGAGATATAAGAAATGACTTACTGTTTGACCAATGAATATCGATGTACAGAGATATAAGAAATGACTTACTGTTTGACCAATGAATATCGATGTACAGAGATATAAGAAATGACTTACTGTTTGACCAATGAATATCGATGTACAGAGATATAAGAAATGACTTACTGTTTGACCAATGAATATCGATGTACAGAGATATAAGAAATGACTTACTGTTTGACCAATGAATATCGACGTACAGAGATATAAGAAATGACTTACTGTTTGACCAATGAATATCGACGTACAGAGATATAAGAAATGACTTACTGTTTGACCAATGAATATCGACGTACAGAGATATAAGAAATGACTTACTGTTTGACCAATGAATATCGACGTACAGAGATATAAGAAATGACTTACTGTTTGACCAATGAATATCGACGTACAGAGATATAAGAAATGACTTACTGTTTGACCAATGAATATCGATGTACAGAGATATAAGAAATGACTTACTGTTTGACCAATGAATATCGATGTACAGAGATATAAGAAATGACTTACTGTTTGACCAATGAATATGGACGTACAGAGATATAAGAAATGACTTACTGTTTGACCAATGAATATGGACGTACAGAGATATAAGAAATGACTTACTGTTTGACCAATGAATATGGACGTACAGAGATATAAGAAATGACTTACTGTTTGACCAATGAATATCAACGTCCCAGCAAGTCTCACCAAAGAATTGAACCTCATTTCAAGATACTGCGAGGAAGACAAGACAAATGGCCTTTAATATTAATGAAAGTACACATTGGTGGAAATACACATTAATGAAAGTATAATGACGGAAATGCACATTAATGAAAGAACACATAGGTGAAAGTACACATTGATTAAAGTACACATTAATGAAACTACACATCAATGGAAGTATACACATCAATGGAAGTACACATTAATGGAAGTATACGCATCAATGGAAGTACACATTAATGGAAGTATACACATCAAAGGAAGTACACATTAATGGAATTACACATTAATGGAAGTACACATTAATGGAAGTACACATTAATGGAAGAATTACAAGGAAGCAGGCTGATTTGACGGACGTGGTTTTTGAAAACAAGTTCTTGCCTGTAGTGTGGTTGTAACCTCGAGCCTGTAGAAAAATGGAACGAACACCCACATGGTTGACATCATAGCGACCAACAACCCGATGACGATGTACAGAAACATGGAGTTGTAGTTGTATACTTCTGTGGGGGACCCAAATAAAATGGCACAAAACATTCACTTTTTTTATGTATATATCTCCTGGATATGCTTCTCATTCGTACACTTCATGATGGAAACCATTTCATTTATGATATTGGCCGCAACGAACGGCTGCCTGAATATATATATATATATATACATATATATATATATATATATATATATATATATATATATATATTTAAAAAACACGATATCTCACCATGCGTCATGCGTCAATGACTGCAATTTAGGGTCATGACTTAACCGCCCCCCCCCCCACACACAAACTAAAAAAAAAGATAAATAATTAATAATTTTTTTTAACAAATCGTTTCTTTCCAAATGTTCTCCCCAAAAGCTAGAAACATTGATGAATCACACGTGACACTTTTTGTTAAGTGTCTCCAAATGTGGCAACAACTGACCTGCTGAGTGACCGAGGTAGATCAGCGGTGACAGGAAGGTGACGGTTGTGGAGACGATAGTTGACAAGGTCTGGGTGAATGACCTGAAAGAAGGTCAAGGTTTGTAAATATAAACACGACAAACGCGTTACCCATTGTTTCAACAACATTACATGTCTTCAATGTGTCAATCTTTTAACAAAAATATTAAAAAGTGTTACAAAACACAAAAATATGCTGAATAGGACACAACACTTAAAATAATCTATTTCAGGAAGACGCATCAATGGATGATTTATCTCACTCCCATTACAAGATACTACAGGATAAAACATCATGTGACCAATATATCATAGGGAACTCATTTGGTGTTGTATTTCGCATTTGGAATGTCGCCGACGACCAGAGCCGGGGCTCTTCGAGATCCCACGAGATTAGGGAGAATCTTTCACTGGTAACTTGCAAGAAGGATTCCTCAGAGCTACCGACCACTCAGATCTTAACGTGTTTATAACTATGAGGTACGGGGCACTCCCTCCCCCTTACATAAACATCTCATTACAGGTACTAATCTAGTGACTTGAGTGACGAGGACGAAAGTGTTGTATAAGTTCTAATATTAGAAACTTATTAAACTTTTTTTAAAAATTTAAATTAAACCAACAGCACGTCACTGCATTAAGACCCCCCCCCCCCTTTAAGACCCGGTAAAACATACGCCCCAAGTCAGTATGACCTTTACCTTCTCCCATCCGGTGATAATATTAGAAACTTATTAAACTTTTTTTAACAACTTAAATTAAACCAACAGCACGTCACTGCATTAAGACCCACCCCCCCCCTTTAAGACCCGGTAAAACATACGCCCCAAGTCAGTATGACCTTTACCTTCTCCCATCCGGTGTTGAACAACCATTGGTGCGCACAGCCGATCCAAGTCCAGCGGCTGAGGTCAGTGTGAAGATCACGAGAACCACACAGCAGTCCACGTGGCTGAATGTTGGTAACCGACCAGTTTCAAAACTGTAAGCCATGTTTATCTCCGACTAGCACTAGTAAACAGCGTCTCTGTCATCCTGCTTAATGTTCGAGGTGTCTCGATCTTCAGGTATTATGTATCATAAGTGTAATTTTAACCATCCTGTGTTTCTGGTGCGCATGTCAGACGCGTTCAGAAGTTCAGAGGTTTGGGGTCTCAACCCTTTTAAATATCTGAAGATTCTCTCATAGCAAATCTATTGTATTTATCGTACCGCTATGGATAGTTTTAACTGGAAAATATGGGCGCTTCAGGCATATCTAGCTCATAAGATGTTACAACAAATCTAGATCATAAGATGTTACAACAAGTCTAGCACATACGATGTTGAAACAAGTCTAGCACATAAGGTGTTACAACAAGTCTAGCACATAAGATGTTACAACAAGTCTAGCACATAAGATGTTACAACAAATCTATATCATAAGATTTTACAACAAATCTAGATCATGAGATGTTACAACAAATTTAGATCATAAGATGCTACAACAAATCTAGATCATAAGATGTTACAACAAACCTAGCACATACGATGCTACAGCATTACAACATATAAATTGTTATATGAACATTCACAATAACCATTGCCGCTGGTAATTGAAATGGTCGAGTCTCCTCCTACGCAGTAACGCAAGTCAACAAAGTCAAACAATTCAACCAAGTCAACGCAAGTCAACCAAGTCAACGCAAGTCAACCAAGTCAACCACGTCAACGCAATTTAACCAAGCCAACATACATGTTTTAAATAATCCGTTTAAAATTAATTTTTAAAATTACAATTACGCAGAAAACGAATTCACAGTTGGTCTGTTTTTACTCTGTTCTGGTATCAATGTTATGCCTCGAGCTGTGGTCACAAAATAAAAAAAAATAAAAACCCAGAAACTGAACACATTTCTCTCGAAAACGGCAACTTTGCTTGTTGTCCGTTTACCATTCCCATGCAGATTATCGTGGTTTTTTTAAAAGGTTTCACAACGTGTTGAGCTAATCCGGAGATATACTGCCTTCCTAGAGTAGAAGTATGCTAATTTGGTGGACTTATGCAAATTCGCTTTAAAATGCTTTGAAAAGTCCAATCGAAAATAATTACCACCAATCACTGGCCAGCGTATTTCTGTGCCTGAATCAATTCTGGACACATGTGCACATTGCTTGCAGAAAATAAGCTGTTTATCGGCTGAATGGCTAAGTATAGTTAAATCTGTCCAGTCCTGAGAGACGTCATTCATCATTTGACCCGGACCGAATCAAGGGAACGATTTTTTGATAATGAAAATAAACATTCAACAGAGTTAGCTTCAGCTTCATTACCCTCATTTACTCTCAGTTACCCTCAGTTACATTACCCTCATTTACTCTCAATTGCCTCCAACTACATTACCCTCATTTACTCTCAGTTGCCTTCAGCTACAATACCCTCATTTACTCTCAGTTGCCTTCAGCTACATTACCCTCATTTACTCTCAGTTACCCTCAGCTACATTACCCTTAGTTAACCTCAGTTGCCCTCAGCTATATTATCCTCATTTACTCTCAGCTACATTGCCCTTAGTTACCCTAAGGTTGCCCTCAGCTACATTACCCTAATTTACTCTCAGTTCCCCTCACCTACATTGCCCCTAATTACTCTCAGTTGCCCTCAGTTACATTACCCTCATTTACCCTTAATTGCCCTCAGTTACATTACCTTCATTTAACCTCAGTTGCCCTCAGTTACATTACCCTCAGTTGCCCTCGGCTAAATTACCCTCAGCTACCCTCTGTTATATTATCCGTATTTATTCTCAGTTGCCCTCAGCTACATTACCCCTAGTTGCCCTCACCTACTTTACCCCCAGTTGTCCTCAGTCAGATTACCCTCATTTACTCTCAGTTGCCCTCAGTTACATTACGGTGCCGTAAACTCATGGTGTCACCCGGTGCCGTTAACTCATGGTGTCACCCGGTGCCGTTAACTCATGGTGTCACCCGGTGCCGTTAACTCATGGTGTCACCCGGCGCCGTTAACTCATGGTGTCATCAGGTGCTGTAAATTCAGGGCGCCAAACATCTAACTGTTGCCCGTTGAAGAAATTGCAATGTAATGGATGCCAACCGGCAGACTTAAGAACTTGCAATGTAATGAATGCCAACCGGCAGACTTAAGAACTTGCAATGTAATGGATGTCCATCGGCAGACTTTTAAGAACTGACGATGTAGTTGAGATCCACAAGGAGACTTTAAAGAACTGACAATGTAGTTGAGATCCACAAGGAGACTTTAAAGAACTGACAATGTAGTGGAGGTCCACAGGCAGACTTTTAAGAACTGACAATGTAGTGGAGGTCCACAGGCAGACTTTTAAGAACTGACAATGTAGTGGAGGTCCACAGGCAGACTTTTAAGAACTGACAATGTAGTGGAGGTCCACAGGCAGCCTTTTAAGAACTGACAATGTAGTGGAGGTCCACAGGCAGACTTTTAAGAACTTACAATGTAGTGGAGGTCCACAGGCAGTCTTATTAAATTACAATGTGGTGGAGGTCTACCGGCAGACATTTATTTTAATGTGGATGTCCGCACTGACGGACTTAAAATTTAAATACGTCTATCAGTAATGTTAGATGATAAAGAAAAGGGGGAGGGGGGGGAACTACTTTACCTTCTAATACATGACATAGTAACAGAAGCAGACAATGTATAAGGACTGCAGTTAACGAAGGTACGTCTACCTACCAAAAAACAACTAACCAAACTAATGAGAAAACAATGGGATTTCGTCATAAATAATACCCGTTTATTTTGATAATCATTAAAAAATGGCATACACGTCAAACAACAATAAAAAACAAAGATTTTCGTATCAATCCTTGACATACATATTTGTTCGCACTTATGTCATTGTAAGTAATTTATCATTTATGTCATTGTAAGTGATTTATCATTTATGTCATTGTAGCAGCTGATTTTTGGTATGGAAATACTTTTCTTTTATCTTAGTGCATGTAAAACCTAATAGACTAAAGGTACATTTAAATCCAAAAGCGCCACGAATACAAATCACACAGAAACAGCTGCACAATTAATCTCCGCACCAAAACATGCAACCATTGAATAAATCATAATTCATTCATCTACCCCTGGGAACAACTGGTTTTTTGGGGGGTTGGGGCTTAAAATTTGATAGACTGTGTTGTTATCGGCAATGACTCTATGAGCCAAATTTCAGTCCAATAGGAAAACGGAAATTGGGTAAATTAGTGGTTCGAAGCTTTTGCCCCAAACACCGAACAAAAGCGAAGTTAATATAAAATATTTATTTTAAAAAAAAGTGTTCATTATTTGATAGATGGCGTCATGTAGACCAAGCAACTTTACACTATTGGACTATTTGCTTCATCATTTTGAAAATTTCAATGTTTTAAATTTATATCATTAATTGAATGAGCCATCCAAAACATTATTTATGGTACAATCCAAGATCTTAAAAAACGTATATTCCACCTCTTCTCCACCAAAAATATAACAATAAAATAATAAATAATAATAACAAAAAAATAATAAAATAATAATTATCTATTGATGTCTTATAAAATAAACTGAGCTCGTATGAAAACGTGTGTCTTATATTCTTGGGTAATTTAGATATTTTTTTATAGTTCAATAACTCAAATATGTGGTAAATATACAAACTAGAGTAGACAAGATGTTTAACTATAATTTATATAATTAATGCATTAACTTCTTAATAAATCTCGCTATCTTATATATGAATAGCAGAAATGTGAAAGAAAGAAAAAATGCATTTGAAATAAAATTCAACAATTAAAACATTTGTAATTGTGTGTTAAATTGGAAATTAAAAACATGATAAATTGTTAAAAAATAAATAAACTCAAGATATATAATTGTTTTGTTTATGACTACCAAGAAATTTTTTTTAATTTTTTAAAATTTATAGCTATAGTTTAACAGCTAGTCGTCACTGCGCCTGACATTAAAACTTCTTGTCATCGAATCTGAGGCATGTGCTAAAAACCCCGGCTGGCTCTCTCTCCCCCCCCCCCCATATTTTTCCCCGTGAAAAGACCTGAATAAAAGCCACAAATAAAGTTTAAAAAAGATAATTTACCCAAACATTCATGGACATTAGAAAAAAAAATGGGTTGGGGGATATATGGGGGGGGGGGGGAGGGGCATCTTCAGAGGGCGCCAAAATACTTATTTTTCAAGCAACTTATTTGTGTTAATTTAGCCTCTTTGTGAAGAGGGTGGCTATAACCGGGCTTAAGGGCGCAGCTTTTGCCTGCCAGGGCCTGGCAAACATTGTAATGTACAAAGTAACCAAGAACGGGGAAGTAAACAGGAAAAATTGAGAGGAAAATAAACCAAAACCTATACAACAAAAGCATACAATATGATACAATGAAATCGATTTCTAATAGGTATTTTTACATAACATCTGTAAACTTTAAAAAAAAATTCATGAGCTCATGCATTTAGAAGTTGTTCAAACGCGCGCTATAACAAGGGTATCATAAAGTTCTTTGACTTTTAAAATAAATGTTTGTGTAACTCAACCTCCGTTACTTATTTGTTTTCAAGTAGAGAAGACGTCTAAAGTTGAACAACTAAGAGTTACAAAATTTAAAAAAAAACAAAAACATGAGTTGAAAATTGAAAACCTTGAGTTTAAAAAAAAATTGAAAAACTTGACTCCAAACTATGAACGTCAACACACGACTATTGTGTCACCCAATATTTTTACATTTAAAAAATACAATTTTAAATGTTTTTATTTTATTTTACATCACAATCAGTACATAGAGTGTACTTTAAAATAGTACGTACATATGCACAGTTTTTGGAAGACGTTTGTGTGAAATAGGGCAATCGACAGTTATACTTACTTATAGCTAAAATATATTCTACTTAATAAGAGTGCTTTTAAACAGTTAAGTACGGTAACGGCCTTAGTGTCTTCCGCTATCTATGGAACCTAGCTTTTAGTCTCGTATATTGTCAACAATTAAAACGCCAGCGTAGTTTCGGAGAGCATTTTTTCTATGACAAGGGAACTACTTTCAAACTATTAAATTGTAAAGAATTTGAGCAGACGATCAATTATTGTATTTTTTTGTTGTTGTTATTACGTGGCAGATTGCTTCACTTTATATTAGACAAGCAGGTCTACTTCTTGGCAAATTAGAACGACAGGTCTATTTCGTCGTAGCTTAGACAAGCAGGTCTACTTCGCCGAATATGAATTGGTTTCATTAGTTTCCTAAAATGCAGAAAGTGTCAGAATCTACATTACCTCAAAACATATTTAAAGAATTTTGTTTAAAAAAAACGACTTTAGCCAAAGCTTATGCTTTGTTCGACCTCAACCAACATATCATTAAATACATATGCCATTATGTGTCGTTTTGTGTGTGTGAACACACTGCGGGGGGGGGGGGGGGTGGGTGAGAAGGCCAGTCATCTGCTATCGGGGAGAAGGCCAGTTATCTGATATCGCAACATTCCATAGAAAAAGAACCAACACTTTTTATTCAAATAAAAAAAGTCTTAAAAAAATATTTTGAAAAGTCGTTCATCGCGTCACGCCTTTGTCAACTCCCGACGCATCCTTGAACTTGGTTATTTACAAGATACCAGTATTATTCCCATAATCTTGTATGCTTTAATTCAGTCTTTGAATTAGTGAATGTAGTTCTCCTTATTATTTTTTTTACAACCTTGGTTACATACATTTATATACATGATAGACAGAAATATATATATATATATATATATATATATATATATATATATATATATATATAAAAGAGATTGTGTCTCAAGTGTTTGTATTCTCTTTATTATTTTTTTTACAACCTTTGTTACATATATTTATATATATGATAGACAGAAATATATATATATATATATATATATATATATATATATATATATAAATATATAAAAGAGGTTGTCTGGCAAGTTTATGTTGATAAGTTAAATACTTGTGTGATTTGGCTTCTCCTGAAATTCTTCACGAACTGTAAGCCTCCAGTTGCAGATGCATTTGTTTTTCTTCTTGTGTATTTAAAAGATATATGTAAAAAGAATATATCAATAACATAAAATCACCCCCTCCGTCACCATGCTTGATGTCGCAAATGTTTTGTTTTTTCTCTCCATAAATATGTTTGAATGATCGTCTGCATTGTTTTTTTGTTTTTTTACGACAATGACATTTGCTCTGGTACCAGATAATGAGATCTGGCGTGGTACCAGTCAGAGACATGTGGTATGGTACCAGAAAATGACATCTGGAGTTGTACCAGACAGTGTCATGTGGCATGGTACCAGACAGTGTCATGTGGCATGGTACCAGACAGTGTCATGTGGCATGGTACCAGACAGTGTCATGTGGCATGGTACCAGACAGTGTCATGTGGCATGGTACCAGACAATGACATCTGGCGTGGTACGGATGACTCAAATGAAACCGAATGTCGCAACGGATGAGGAACATCTACGTTTTAATAGCATTCAAACGTACTGAATGCACCACAAATAACCGCACTGAAACTACCGCACCTTGAACGCGTACTTGCCTGTGTGTCGACGGCGCATGTCTCCGGCTGCCGCGCGTTCCCATGCGGGACAAGACAAATACATTGCACAGTCGGTGTCGGAAGTGGGTCTCCCGACGACGACGGAGGAGAACAAGTTCCCATGCGGGACAAGACAAATACATTGCACAGTCGGTGTCGGAAGTGGGTCTCCCGACGACGACGGAGGAGAACAATTATTGATGATGGACCATTAATTTCACTCGTACGAAAGTGGTCGAACATTTCCCGAGAGAGGTTTAACGAGGCGGTGTCAAGTACCACGGGTTACGCTGTTTGTTGTTGAGAAATGCCTACGTACTAGGAAAGTACTTTGACAACGCGAGGCAGCTGGAGTTGTTCAACGGTGACAAACGCAGGCACGGGTACATGATGCGGGGTGTTTTAGTGCTGTTGCACTTTGGTGTATTCTGTATTTAGTTTTAAAGATATTCACACAAAATTTGTGGTAAATGTTTCTACTTCATAAATGTCTAAGTTACAAATTTACACACAAAAAAAAAAAAAAAAAAAAAAAAAAAAAAAAAAAAAAAAAAGAAAGGTTTGGTGGAATCTACACAATTGCTACACTTGAGATTTACTAAAGGGACACTGTACAACATATAGACAAGTACAGAGTTATCTGTCCTACTGATGGAGACCATATTTGTTTCTGGGGTTTACAGCAGCAAAAAACCTGACCGGACATAAAGGCATATAAATAATGTAAGCCGTATAAATATTACGTCACAATTCATTTCTAAATGGTATAAAAAAAAATTAATCATATCTTGAATATTAAAGGTTGCATTTCTCCACTCTCATTGACAAGTATAAAAAAAAAGTTTATACAAATATTACACACATTTAAATATATACATCGTATTTAAATATATGAAGGAAAAAAAGTAATTCTATCCTTCCGCTTCTAGTTTATCACAAACTAAATATGTAGTGTGGTTATAAAATCTCTCATAAACCTAAGGATGAAAGTAGTGTCAACAATAAACTGTTTTAAGTTATCCCAACTGTGGGACAGTTGCCCAGGGTACCATTTCCAAATGGCGCATGAAGCACATCAGAGTTTGGTGACCAACTGATGGTTCAGGTGAGTCAGGCTTGCACGGCTGTCTAGTTGATCGTTGAGGTCAGCCATACTGGCCCGGCTGTCGAACTGATCGTTGAGGTGAGCCACACTGGCCCGGCTGTCGTTTTCGATCAGAAACACCGCCTGGCTATCTTTGCCTCCGCCGTTGCTGAGTCTGACCGCCTCCAGCTTGAGGTGGAATGGTCGATTGGTTTCGTGATGTGCGGGTCCGTCGTGCGTGGGTCCAGGGTGTGTGGGTCTGTGGTGTGTGGGTCCGTTGCTGCTATCGTAGTCATCGGGTTCGAGGGCAAGGTTCACATGTCCGTTGGTCGTAATATTATTTCCACTCAGTTCTGAGATGTCTCTTTCCGGTTCAGTATGAGACACAGTCGTTGGTTGGGCGGAGCTCCCAGTTTTGGTGTACTTCTGTGGGTGGTGCATTGAACGTGAGCATAACTAAAATGACATGACATTTTTATAGAGAGAAAATGGTTGCAATCTTTCATTTATATCCTTTGGTTATAAGAAGAAATGTTGAGTTGACAATATGATATTACATGTAGTAAAGTGGCCAATATCTAATGGGTCTATAAGAGAGTTTGCCACAGAAAGCTCCAACAATTCAGGTAGCTTAATTTTTACCCGGATGAGATGGTTTTAAGCGCGTATAGCGCGGTCAGGGTTGAGATGACCCAGACCTGCCTGGTTTCCCCAGGGGATGTAGACATTCCGTTTGCCTCAGAGTGGCGATTCTTGTTATTACTTCTTGTCATTATTTCTTTTCATTATTTCTAGTTATTATTTCTTGCTATGAGATAAGTGGTTATGCCTATTTTATGTCTCTATTGTTATAGACAGTGGCATAGCTAGAGGTATTGCCACCAGGGGTGGACCAAGATTTTTGCCACCCCCTGCGAGAAAAAATCCCCTGAAGTTGTCCGAAAATGCCACACTTTCACATAAAAGAAAAAATGCCACCCGGGGCGCACCCCCCCCCCCCTTGGCACGCCGAGTGATCTCTTCCTTCGTTGTGTGTTCATGTTTTGTAATCACATTCATCCTCTGTTCAAGGTAAACTTTATCATTTGTATTTATTTTAAAGAAATGTCATACTTGTGTTTTATTACCCATGATCACGTGACCCTTTGTGCTCGTCTCTTTACGTTTTTTTTCCTAACTATGGCTTGTGTCCATCTTGTCCATCTTGTCGAGTTGCCTTTTCCTGACAAAATCAAAATTAATTCTAAATGTTTTTAACAAAATAACGTCCCCCCCCCCCCCTCATTGAAATGACTGACCTCTTTATGATCGATACCAAATCTCAGGGGACGTAACACACATTCGGGTAAAAACGGGAAGACCACATCAAAGATCGGACAGATGAGTTTAGGGTCAAGGCTGGACGGCCGGACATAACCTGGAAATACAAGCAATGTCGNACAATGGAAAGTTCACAAAATATTTCCAAAAGTTTTTCTCTCTCCCGTCCCCCCCCCCCCTTACCTTTTTTTGTTTTTCCAGTGTTCCATCGCCTAGTTCAATAACAACTATTCGTGTAAACATGAATGGAGATAATAGGACACGGCTTTGAACAGTCTCTTAAGCCGAAGAAACCAACGTATCAGGAAAAAAAAAAAAAGTCCAACACCTAAATAAACAATGGCCACCATCGCAACAGATTTGTGTAAGTTTCCTTTTAAATCAAGTCCCTAAATCTGGGAATGTAAAAGAAAAGAAAAGAAAAGAAAAGCCTTCTAAAACGCGACCTTGAGACGTCGCCGCAGTGCCGTCGGGACACCCGAGCGGCAGCCACTTACCGGAGATGAAGCTGACGACGAGCGACACGATGACGGTGACCACGGTACCCACGGGCGCCAGGTACATGTAGGACAGCATAGAAATCTGCTCCGGCCCGTCATAACTGTTGGCAAAGGAAAAAGCGAAGCTTAAAGAGGTGCAAGCTGGGGGGTTGTGGTGGAGAAAACCGGATAACTTGCCAGTAAACAAAATGATCACAATCACAATCACAATCACAATCACAATCACAATCACAATCACAATCACAATCACAATCACAATCACAATCACACGCCTTCTTAGTCTTTATAACCGTCGGTTACCTTCATCAGTAAGCGTCATTTATTACACTCACCAGTTAACCCCCCCCCCCGGTCAGTGTACGCCGTCCAGCTACGTCCAATTATGTCCACTGCGCTCATTTTCGCATCAATTTATTATAGTTAATTAACGGAATGGTGGACGGACAGCCCGGGGGGGGGG
>CAXITT010000057.1:1716258-1734651 GCA_964033795.1 Lymnaea stagnalis
TATATATATATATATATATATATATATATATATTCTTAAGTTATATATTATATATTTTAAATAAGAATATTAAAGAAAAATAATTTTGAAACAATTTCCATTCAAGGGTATATTCGTAATTAAAAAAAAAAGAATTTAAACAGAGTAGTTGGCCCTAGACATCTACCACTTTTTCTTCTTCCAGGCTCCAGGTAGTTCCTAATTTTCAGTTTGATTTTACTAAACCTAATTCCAGCACCCTGGAAACACCCATAATTATATATAATTTTTAAATATTACATTTATTCACTCTAAATAATTTTCTTCATTCCATTCATGGCATCGCCGTCCAATCCATGTTTACACAGACAACCCAAGAGAGCGACCAGCGAACTAAACACTGAACAGCCCTACTTTCCTTTTCTCCCACAAACATTTAAAGATGTTTTTTTTAAGGGGGGCGTCCATTAATTTCTTAATTAGGTCATCAATTTTCAATAGCTGTCAAACTTTCCGCCCCCCCCCCCCCAAGAAATTACGTCAACATTTTTATATCTTGTGATGCAAAATAGATGTTACAGATTTGGCAAATCCGTTCAAGCAGCGATGTTATTATTGCTACTCACTTTACTTTCCCCTAATTCTCAAAATATCGTATTCCTACTCTATCAATATCATTTATCTTGACTGCCCATGACATTGGAACCTTGTCCTTGTTCCAAACTTGCAACATGATCGCAAGCATATCGCCCTAGTCATTTGCGACAAACAGAATCTACAGGCGAAGAGAGGACAACTTTTGACTTCTCATGCACCAACAAAGTGTGGTAACATTCTGACCAGCCATCAGCAGTGCACAGACACACATTAAATTAATCTTGTTAGAGGCGTAAAAATTAAATAACTATTTTAATTTACACTAATTAACATTTTTTAAAATAATGTAATAAACAGTTAATTTTTAAGATTACAATTTAAATAGAGAAAACATGGTTGTTGACGCCAGCTAATCTCCCCCCCCCCCCTCTCCCTTGTGAACAATTATTGTCTAACATTTCCTCACCACCCCCCCCCTATTTTGTTGACATAATTAATGGACGATCCCTAAGTGGACGTACCCCAATAAGTAAATTACGTGAAACATTCAAATGACGTCACTCCTTGGTGTAGAGTTGATGCAATTTTCTACATGAAATATGTTAGAACTGCTCACTTGGTGTGCAATGATTGAATTTTAGTTGTTCTTCAACTTTTTTAAATATTTATTGACAAATACATATTTTTTTGTGTGTATCCGTCCGTATTATATATTTTATACCTTCACATAATTTGGTCTTTCCCGGTCGGATGTTCAGGCCACTGTTATGACATGGCGATTGCACGAAACTCTGCGAAACGGACGTTACTCGTCGTCCTGTTGCTTCTCATCTGCCCCGACGTGCTCGCTGCTGCTCAGCAAGGCGGCACCGACAACGAGCTTATCAGCATTACCACAGGGGTCGGTTTACAGGTGCGTGAAATGTATTTAATTCATCCATTATTTTCGATTTTCAGGTGTTAGGACGTACAATGTTTTGATGAATGTGATTTTTGCTGAGCTAGAGTGAAGATAAGGGGGGAGGGGGGGTGTTCTTGAACTCAATTTCAAAACACAAAAAATATGATGCAAGTATTTTCATGAAAAATATCCTATATATTTTGCATTTCTCATATAGAAAAATATAAACTATTCGTTTGTTACTGGATAATGTCAAAATACTTCAGCCCAGTAGAATTATTTCACGTTATGCAATGCAGCCAGGGTTTCCAAAATTTAGCAAAACTTTTGCCTTAAATGACGTGTCTGTAAAAGTCCGTAAGAACTTTAGAATGTCCGTATAAAAGTCCGTAGGACCTTAAGAATGTCCGTAAAAGTCCGTAAGAACTTTAGAATGTCCGTATAAAAGTCCGTAAGAACTTTAGAATGTCCGTATAAAAGTCCGTAGGACCTTAAGAATGTCCGTAAAGTCCGTGGGAACTTTAGAATGTCCGTAAAAAAATAAGAGACATTGCGTAAAAAACATTTGGGTGGGGGGAAGGGGGGTGCGAAATAAAATGAGAAATCTCTGCCTTCGTGAGTTCTGGCCTCAGAATAGTCTAGTCATTTAGTTTTAGAAATTAAATATATTAACTTGTCATTTAGCCGGAGAAATTGAAAATTTATACATTTCGTATCATTGAGCTGGACACGTCGAACATTTTAAAAAATGCGTCTAGTCATTTATCTGGAGAAGTTGAACTTTTATAACCTGTCTAGACATTGAGCTGGCGAAACTGAACACTAATGAGGTAACCATGCCGTCATGTAACGCTAACATAGGCTCGTGCATCATGTTCATTTGACAATGAGTCATACATCCGTAGGCGAACGACCGTATGAACATTTAAAGCTTTTAAGGCCCCCAAAGATTTTAGTTTTTTTTTAAAATTCCGCAATAAATACATAATCTGAACAGACTTTTCTTTTTTTTTTTTTTGGAACTCTTTTTTTCTTCCAGTAAAATTTTCTTTTACTGATTCGGCGAACGGCATACAAGTCTCTTAGGTTTCACGCAATAAATACATAATCTGAACAGACTTTTCTTTTTTTTTTTTTTTTTGGAACTCTTTTTTTCTTCCAGTAAAATTTTCTTTGACTGATTCGGCGAACGGCATACAAGTCTCTTAGGTTTCGTTTGGCGTCAATGGTCGGAATGTCTTTGGGCACATTAGAGCACACAAGATTCTATGTGGAAGTTTCGGACATTCATTTATTTGTTTAAATACCTTTCATTGGACAAAGTAATTTTTTTTCCTCTTCTTTAATATGGATTTCACCATTTTCTGATGTGGGTAAGTTAAATGTTAAATATTAAATGTCCCTTTGTGATAAATCCCCCCCCCCTTTTTTTTCCCCAGAAAACATCGACATCATGTCCCGTAGACGACAAAATAGATGTCAGCATGTGCGACGTCACAAATGACGTCACAGATGAGGCGTCCATGCCAGAAAGCACAATTTGTTTGGTGGAAGGAAAAAGGGAGGAGGAGGAGGGTCTGGTCCTGATGTTTGAGTGTCTCAACGGTCAATGGGAAACAGGTAAGTTCTATTGTTTTGGGGGTTTTTCAAGAGAGTTTATGAAGGTCATATGCCAAGTGGATTCAGAGAAAGGCGAAAATGAAGTGAAAAAATGGTGTGAACTATTTAAAGGATAATTTTTAAGGCATTTAGAAAGAAGAGGAAAAAAAAACGAGTCTTATATTTTGCTAGTAGGGATGCATTGGAACAATGCGGCACGCTCCCAAAACTAGGGTCAGGGGTTAATATTCTTAGCATTAATGACCACGCCCACCATCAAAGAGGAGTCACTCCAGCTAAAGAAGAGGGGGCGTAATTTAAACAGCGTAGAGAGTATCGAAGGCTAGAGCGTATTCTATACTTTGCTCTTCTTTTTCTTTGTCTTTTCAACCCCCCCCCCCCAGTGGGGCATAGCCCGTTCACAATTTCTGTCCAAGCCCATCGGTTCTCTTGCTATATTCCCTTACTCTCTGCCCATCGTTTCCATTTTTATTACATCCTTCTGGACCTCTCTTCCCTGGATGTTTTTTGTTTTGTTTCTTCCTCCTTCTCATCACCATTGAGGGTTCCCTACTAGTGCTTGTCTTGTTATGTTTGTCAAGGGTGGTCCATATCGTAATGACCTATCCATCTCCACCTTCTTTACCCTCATTTATTTCTCCACTGAGATTCATGCTTGCCATTTCCCCTCACTGCTGTGTTTGTGATTTTGTTGAGCCATTGGTGTCGAGGATTTTAACACAAGCGACCATTCACCAATTTTAACACAAGCGACCATTCGCCAATTTTAACACAAGCGACCATTCACCAATTTTAACACAAGCGACCATTCACCAATTTTAACACAAGCGACCATTCACCAATTTTAACACAAGCGACTATTCACCAAGGTTTGAATTCTTTTCCAATATTTCTTGGTTGATCTCCAGCTTTCGGGGCCAAACAACAGAACAGGCATAACATCTGAGTTAAAAATTCCAATGTAAACAATGGTTTGTAATGTAAACAATGGTTTGTAATGTAAACAATGGTTTGTAATGTAAACAATGGTTTGTAATGTAAACAATGGTTTGTAATGTAAACAATGATTTGTAATGTAAACAATGGTTTGTAATGTAAACAATGGTTTGTATTTGCTTCCGAAGAAGGCATTGGCCGAAACGTCCTTTTAATTGCTCTGTCTTTGTTCAAGCCTAAAAGTGTCATGGTGATAGAGATTTTGTATCATAAGGAACGTGTTATAGTAAGGGACTTGGTCATCAGGAACGTTTTATAGTTAGGAATTTAGTCATGAGGAACGTGTTATAGTTAGGGACTTGGTCATAAGGAACGTGTTATAGTTAAGAGCAGTTTAGTTTAATTTAGAAGTCGTGAATCTGAGACCTTTTTGACGGCATCATAGCCATTCTTTACCATTTTGATATTGTAAGGAAACCTTGCTTACTCTCTGATACACTTCATCTAGATCTGGTACTCAATAAGGAAACAACTCCGGTGATAACATTTGATGATTAAACTCGTGTTCTTTATTGGGCTGTCACCTTGCTTACTCTTTCTCTCATCTCACAACTCTGACTTCTCCCTGCTATCTAATTCTCAGTCCGGCCGCCTTCCCTCTCGTCCCGTCCAGAGATCCCTATTTATACCTCCCTGTACCATAGTTCTTCTCCTAGTCCAGATTATACCCCACCCCTTTTTCTCAATTGGCGCCAGGTTACAAACAGACCAGACGTCCCAGGTAAATGCCCTGGTCAGATGGATGGCCGGTACCGCCCCCAGCGCTTGATCCTTCGGTCGTGTCTGGGTGGTCAGACGGCCGTAATCCCTGGTCAGGCGCCGTCGTGGTCCGAACTCTCCACAATATAAACATTCTTCTTCTAATTTTTTTGTATCCTATACACCGGCAAATACGTTATAACTTATTCTTATATAAATATTCTTCTTCTAATTTTTTTTTATTTTAAATTTTCACCTTGTTTCTTCATGTTTACAGGATCGGATTTTGGTTTTACACTCAATACACGGACCTTCATGGTTTAATACATCCTCCTTTTACTTAAAGAAACTCAACTTTAAACTTGTCGTGGTAGAAAATTGTAATGTAATTTTTGCGCATGGATTCCTTTTTTTTTTTCTCTATTTTTCTTCATTACAATTTGTTTTATAACTAACATTTCAACAAAATAAGTTAAATTTAAATTCTGAAAATAATTTCTTATTAATAAATGTCCATATTGTCAGTTAATCTTTGAAATATTAATTGTGAGTTAATTTAAGGTACTCCTTTATAAAAAATAACATCACTATTATCCTTACATTTGTTTATGTAGTCATATTGTTTATCGTTACGTTATACAATCAGGGAAAAGTCTTTTTTCTTTTTTTTTTCCCAAAGCCTAATCTTTATATTTTATATAGTCTAATTATCAATTATAAATAGTTATTTTTTAACTTTAGCACAATTGTTTTGGAGTGATAATTTTTAGTTATTTTAATGATTAGTATACATGATTAATTGGAGAAATAAAGAGAACTATCACCATCTACGCATTCATTTCTTGTGTTTATATAGTTTTATCTTTACTCTTTTTTTAATTGTGTAAAAATAGTATGAACGTACACACGGGACCACACTCAGCTAATTTGGCGCCCAGTGCAGCTATAAAATTTTTGGCACCCCTTATTCCTACAAATGCTCACGCTGATGATATACTAAATATAAAAACATGCTGCTGTCGAAGACATGATGAATGTTTCCTCAAAGTAAAATACGACTGTCAATTTAGAATAAACAATAAAACATGAACAACTATTCAGATTTTTAAATAGAATATTTAAAAAAAAAATGGTTTTGAAACTTCAGCGGCTTTCTTGAAAATGTATTTTATTATTAAGAAACAATTCCAACTATGATCATTTACAGTTAGAAATTTTTTTAACTAAAAAAATATATTTGTCATAATAACTTAGATACTAATAAACATGTTTTTTTTATGGCTTTTATGAAATGAAAAACATTTCTGGATATTTTATTCCTCTAATGATTTTTAACATCATTTTCTTTTTGATTATACAGCATAGCCCAATACGTGTTTGTGGATACTCTTAAATAGGTTTCTATCTATAAAGATTTATACAAACTTCTAGCTTAAGGTGTAACACTATAATAGAAATTCAAGGAGAAGTTTCTATATGTACCTACAGTTGGAAAACGACATCAACATATTGATTTGAGTGTAAAAATGTGAGAACGCTCAGCGCGGATCTCTTGCATGGCAGCCTATCTAAAATACCAATATTTCTTTACATAAATCAAATCCGTGAAAGTCTTGGATAAATGAATATATTAGCAAATGTGAATGTTTGCCAATAATTGTCCGTTCCTTCCTAGCGAATGTTCGTAATTCTTTAAAATTGCTGCTATGTTATTTCATTCGCTAATAACATTTGTAGAATAGTTCAAATGCGGAAACAACGCTGTGCTGTTGAGAATTTCAAGACATTTAGAAGATTTAGGGTCTCCGGAAGGCGCACTTTCGCTCTTGCTGGCCCAAGAATCTGGGACGGCCTTCCTGTGGCTCTCACAAAAAGCCAGGCTCTGCCGTCTTTCAAGGCTGGGTTGAAAACACATATTTTTCGCACTCCTCTGCTGGGGTGATGTAGTCCACTTCCGTTTTTCCAAGGAGCTTGCTCATGTTCCTCAGTGTATATTAGCTTGAATTGTCCATTGGCTTCTACGTGGATTTCTATTGTTACTTTTTTAGTTTATTGCGCTTGGAGGGTTAGGGTTAGGGTTATTGCCAGGGTTAAGTTTAGGCTTAGGGTTATGGTCAGGGTTAAGTTTAGGGTTAGGGTTAGGGTTAAGCTAGGATTAGGGTTAGGGTTAAGGTAGGTCAGGGAGAGAAAGAATTTAGGGCTCCGGGCCCAAAACCGAAATTGTAAAATGTGTGTAATAAATAAGAAACATTTGTGGGCGTGTGTAAAATAACTCACAAAAGTTTTACCGCTATCGGATGAATGGTAATGGAGCGCATACGGGACATGCATAGAAATATTGGGTATATACCATGTATAAATATAGTTTACCGAATAAAAGATACCTTTTGCGCAAATATTCAAGGAAACTCTGTGTATCACCAATATATCTATCTATTTATCTATCTCCTATCTATCCATCTATCCATCTATCTATCTATCCATCCATCCATCAATCCATCCATCCACCCACCCATCCATCCATCCATCCATCCATCCACCCACCCACCCACCCACCCATCCACCATCCGTCCATCCGTCCACCAGTCCACCAGTCCACCAGTCCACCAGTCCACCTGTCCACCTGTCCACCTGTCCATCAATTTATCTATCTATCTATATTTATATTTTATATAAATATATAGTCACGTAAAAATGTACAAACCCTATTTCCTACCCCCGATATATATTTACATAAGAATGTTAATTATTTACCTATTTCATTCTGAGGCATATATAATGCTGCCTCGGGCAAATTAAACTTTCGTTCTACACCACCCAACCACCCAACCACCCACACAGTTTTAACAAAAATAAAATAATCCACGGGATTGTAACCCCTTTTCTTTCCACAAAAATATCAATTTTTTTTTTTTTGCATTTAACATGCTCTGTTCTTATTTGGATGACTGAAAAGTGAATGCCATTTGGCTATTTAGTTTCCCTGCACTGTTTGACTTCAACGGCATTTGCTTAATAAAAGTATATTAAAAGGTTACGTTTTTACTACTTTATAAATTTCATTAAAGTATATTTTTTAAAGGAAAAAAAAGTACAAACTTATTAAATGTCAAAGATACGAGAATCAAGTTGAATTTAATTTTAGCAAATTTTAGCAATTTAAAAAGCATTCAATTATATATCTATTAATTTTACTTTTAAGAAGGGGAAAATACATTATCAGTTTTGCCACCATGGTTATTAAATCAAAGAAACTTAGAGATGTGGCTATGGTAGGCATTTGCGTATTTATTTACATCAAATTAAATTATTTTTATTTTGCAATATTAACAACGCACTAAGAAACGCGCTAAAAATAACAGATGTTTGGGTTTTCCCTATCTATGTGATTACGATGCAATTCTGATATCATAATTTTTTAATTAATTTTTTTTTCATAACTTTTACATTCGGATAAAATACTTAAAATAGTTCCATAGTTGTTACTTTAAATTTATGTGCAATTTACAATAATAGTACTTTAAATTTTACTAAAATTAAAGAGGATTTATACTATTTTTTGTTAATTTAAATTTTTTAGATTTCCGTAAAATAATGGAGAATAACTATAAATTTGTACGAACGTATCTAAATACTTTCGGTTTTTTGACGTTACCGTCAGCCTAGCTAATTCTATATATGATGTTTTACTGTCCCAACCTGTTTATGTCTCATTAATCTAACTAATAGTAATAATGTTTTATGTTTCACCAGTTTTTTGTGTCTCATTTATCAACTAAAAAGTAATAAGGCCTTAATGTCATAAATTGTTTGTTGCTCTTTCATCAACCAATAAGTAATAAATATTTATTGTCATAAATTGTTAGTGGCTGATTAATCTACTAAATGGTAATACAGTTTTATGTTTTCATGAGTTGAATATTTTGTTTGAACTGCGCCTTTAATAATTGATTTTTTTAAAAATCGAATTAAACTATGGGGGCACCTATAGGTACCCGGAAACATCTACAAATGGCTATTCGGACCATGAGTGGCTCCATATAGATTAAAAGGCTTCGGAGCCGGGTGTAATAACAATAATAGTATGAGAATTTTTTTAAAAAAGTGATTGTTTTCTCCTTATTTCATACATTCATAGTTTTATTCTTTTTGGTTGTGTTTTTTTTTCTTATTGCAGGTAGTTGCTTTTTCTTTCTAATTTTATTTTTTTGTTTAAGCCATTTTCGTAGATCAATTTTTTTATTTTAAATATAATTATAATAATCAAGATTTTTAGATTCATTTAATGTTTTCATTTGAATTATAGAAAAGTAATAATATTAATTTAATTATTAATGGACCACGTTATAGAATTTCACCAACAACAGAGAGCGACAAATGTCCAAACGTTGGTTGATGTGTTACGTATCCTCATAATGAACAGATCTGGGAAACGTTACGAGCGGACCAGGGATTATGCTGCGATATGTTAACCCTATGTGTTAACCCTATATGTTAACTAGAGAGTTGTGCCACCCACTACCACTAAGTTTTTTTTTTTTTTTTAACTCTTCAGCTCGCCGAAAATGCCACCCCTAATTATAATTATTTTCTTTTAAAGTGCCCTGGGCGAATGCACCCCCTGATATTGAGGTCCTTTACGAATGGCTGTGCATGGATCCAGTTGGCTTGAAAGAAATATCATACAAAGTAGATAGATTTATAAAATAAAAATAAAAAATATTTAAATCTAAAATATATCCTATTGGGCAACTTTTATAACGTATCTTTGAAGACAGAAGAGTTCTCCTTGTTGTTTTTTTTCCCCACAATGGCATTGTAAATGACAAAAGAATCATGAAATGTACATTTTTTTAATAATCTTGTACTATTTTGTTAAATGGTTATTGTATTCGAACAAAAAGACGCAATTTTAAGCCTTTAGTTCCATCAGGTAAAGAGGAAGTTTTAATTTTATATCACTAGAAATAATTATTCGCGCGTAAATTTCATTGCCTTAAATTTAACTCACTTTAACTTTAAAGCCTCTTACTCTTTAGTCTTTAGTCTTTAGTTCCTTGAATTTTGCATGTTTTTCATGAGATTTCTAGTGACCTTAAAAAAGAGTCAATAACTTTTAGAATCCTTGTCTAAAGTTCATGATGTTATATATATTACTGTGGGGAAATGCATGAGGTTTCTAAAAATATTTGTTTTCAAACACATAGTGTCAATACTTAGAAGTTGTGAAAAAAAAATGCAATCTTTAAAAAAATGAAAATGTATTAAAAAAAAATTGGTGATCACATGCAAAGAAGGAAAAAAATAAACCACATAAAATTATTTAATAAAATCTGTTTATTTAGAAAGCAAATTCATTTTCCTATATCATATTCATGATTTAGAACATTTCATGAGAATTTGACCAAAATATAAATTATTTTGTAAAATGTGTCAAAAAGGGGAAATAATTTTTTAAAAATAAAAATCACCGCCCCCACCAAGTATTCACAAAAATTACAGGTTATTATTATTTTACCTTTTAAAAATTACTTCAAGATTTTAAAAAATAATAGAGATTTTAAACTTCATGGTACTGTTAGTCAGAAAGTTTCTTGTTTTTTTAACAAAGATAAATTTACCATGCGCTATATTTGATTTATAATTTTATTTTCTTAGCATTCCTAATTTATAGCACTAGCACACTGACAATTGCTTTGAAAATCTATGCAATCAGGAATTATTGCATTTAGATTGTATTTGGTGTTATTTACATTTACAGCATTTGGAACTGCATCACTTTCAGTAAATCATCAAATGCTTAAATAATTTCCTTGTTGAAGTCAGTTGAGAATAAAATGTCAGGTAGCTTCAGTCCATCTATATAATAGTTTCCTTTTGAACAATGCTGAAGAGATTATAGCTGGCATTATCAACAAAATGGAAAAGGGGATTAGTCCAGTGATGGTCTCTTTACTTAGAATGACATATTCATTTATCAACTGGTCAACACCACACAGGTCACAGAAATGAATTGTATGATTTCAAAATCTGATTTGACAATATTTGTTTGTTTCTCCCCAATAATTGCCTAGAAAGACACCATCAGTTTTGGTTTTGTTCACAAAAGAAAATCCATTTGCTGTCATATTATTTGAAATAAGTGAGGCTTGTCTAATTTTCTCTCCACTGAACATAGTATAAATTATTATCCATCACATCATATCACATTGCTTTGGTTTTTATCTTTATTTACTTCTGATAAAGTCTGACAAGTTCACTTTGCATAGTTTGTCCTCATTGTCTGTTTCAATATTATCAACTTTGAAGAATGTCTTATAAGTATTTTTGTACACTGAGGACTTGTACAGTTGACATGCACATTAGTAGTCCTAGAAATGTGTAAAAGTGATATGTTGTTGAGATATCAACAAACCACAGTTGATGGATGGTTTAGAAGGTCCCATGGTAGTTGAATAGGTGTATTTTACAAATGTTTCAACCAAATTCAGTGTGAAACATATCTTGAAAATCCTTAGACTTTAGGATGCAGATTGTATCCATGTTATGATGACATTTCTTCCCACACATGTCAGCCTGTCTTTCTGGCTGGGGAAAACTTAGGAGTGGGAACCAGTGGGTCATCATCTCGAACCTCATACAAGCCTAGTCGGTGAATGTAAAAGAAGAACTAATATTATAGATAAGGGTGTGCCGGATCCGTTTTTTCCAACCGGATCCGGATTTTCTTATGCGAAATCCGCCGGATTCCGGATTTTGGTACTATTGGTAGATACTTCGGTAAGTCAAGGTGGACTACTACTTTTTGTGTATGGGAATTCGCAATCGGCGCCAAAAAATCCGAGTTTTTAATTTTCCTATGTGTGTGTCTATTTATTATTAAATTAGTACTTTCGATATATATTTGAGTTCCGTTCCATTTGGATAAGTGTCTTACGAGAGGCGCAATGTTTCTACGCGTTCGCAGCAGGTCATGCAGCTCGCTCAACCTAATTTCGCCATGGGGTTGGCCACGCCCCCCTTTTTAATGGCGGAAGTTGACGATACTTAGGAAATATTAATATATTATCACTATTTACATCAAAATAATAATCTTTTCAACTATGCCATTGGTTTATTTTTACAAAAAGTTTAAATTTTCTTATCAAAGTCCCTACACTATTGGCCACTATTAGCGGTGCTGACTCTAGCCTCTGGTATGTACGGAATATTAAACATAAAACAAGCTCAACGCTCGAAACAATCGATTAATGTATCGTGATCGTGTGGAATTCGGGAAAGAGAATTACTTTTATTTCAGATTATGATCCGGTGAGTCACAAAATCTGGCAAATTCCAAAATCCGCTATATTCCGGATTCCGGAATCCGGTTGTTCCGGATACATGTAAATCCGGCGGAACCGGATTTCACCGGATAGTGCAAAATCCGGCGGAACCGGATTCCGGACCGGAATCCGGCACACCCCTAATTATAGACCTATATGATGCAACTATTAGGGATGCAATGAATATAAAATATATACTTGCTTAAATTTCCAGTTTTTAATACTTTAAATACTGTCTAAAAATCATTATGACAAAAAAATTTAGTGTCAGATAATTATTTTTTATAACACACATCGATGTCAAATTTCATGGTCTTTAGGGTAAAATGTATCATAATAATTAGTGCCGACTGCATTGTTTACATTCCTAGCAACAGTTTCTAAGCATAACGTCTTCTAAAATTATTTATGTAATAAAAGTTCGCAAATTATACAATGATTTTTATCTGCGTTGATTCATTTTAAAATGGGTAGTAAATACTTCAATTATGATTAAAAATACAATTTAAACCAATAAAATAAAAATAAAAGTAAAAAATCTTTATAAAATATAGAATGACAAAACACTCGATTACTAACCTTCTAGTTTTAGTGACTATAATGGGCTATAAAGGCAGATCCTCATCAAAATCTGAATCAAAGTCACTAGATTCAGGTTCCCAAATATCTTGCCCAAATGTTTCAGATAAAATTTGATCAATATTTTCGTCTGTAGTATTCATTATTTAAAATTTTGGGCTGCCGAGTCGACTAGCGTCTTGCCCAAAGTTTCCCAAAATGGCGATAACGCTTCGGCATGTCACGTGAACCTCGAATTCGCTAAAAAACATCATTATTTAAAATATTTAAATATTATATTTTTATATATTTTTCTTCCAAATGTATGATAAAATAGGTATAGAACACTTAAAAAATAAAAAAGACAATATTTTATTAGCAAAAATAACCAACGTATATAGTTGTACGCTCTCTATATTAAGAGGAATGAAAAGACTTAACTAAGGCATGATAATATAAAGGCTAATAAAAAAAGGGTAATAATTAGGGACCTCGGTATCGACCGGAAATACCCGAAAAACGGGTATCGTATTTTCGTTGTCGTAATGGCGACCTCTACTTTTTAATTTACTGAGGGTATCGTTGTTTCGCGATTTATAATCAATTTTTAGCATGATAATATAATTTTACTACCGCCAATTAATTAAAGCCGACATCTTACCTGTTATATTTAGAGTTCGTTTGATTTTTTTGGTCAAGCTTAAAGCTTTGAAAATTGAAGTTAAAAATTGGTCAACTTCACTCAATAATAACTTTTTTGTGAAAATGCGCTCAATAATAAAAAAAATTAGCTCTTATAATTTATAGGTTCATTTACAACATATCCAAAATTCATGAGTGTAGACCATGGGTGGGCTTCAAAAACGAATTTCCAAGATGTCATTTTTTTAGGCTTGGGCTAGGTAATTTGTCATCATGGCCAACATGCTTGTCTGCTTATTTCCAATTAGATAGTGGCCGTGGGGTAATTAATAATTCATTAAGTTAGCTATCCAGAGTGTAAATGGGAAATGTAACTAATAATAAATCATTTTGTATAAATAAAAATGTTTTATAACATAAATAATTATTATTGGCTTATTGAATATCAGTGATTTTAATGTTTGGGTTGGTTCCCATGGACCTGGCTGACACTGACATGGGATTGATAAGCTCTTGTCTTTGACTTAGATAGGCTTAGTAAAAGAATTATAATAGTAATTATACTATTATAAATGATTTAAGGAGTGGGATAAATAGCTTTTATTACAACTAATATAATAATCATTTATATTAGTTTATATATTTATAGATAAATATTTATTTATATATATAATGAACATAGGCTATAGGCCATTTATACATATAGTATATTACAAAGTATACTATATCAGGGTTAAGGCCAAGTCCCAACCCAACTACTTTGTAATATTATAATAAATTATATTTAATGATATTTTAGGATATGTAATAAAATTTTAATGAATATTGTGATTCTTACTTAAGGCATAAACTAAGTAAAAAATTTAAAAATATTCACTTACCTTTGGTATTGAAGTATCCTATATTTAATCACAATATTCCACAAGAGAATTATTATATAATCCTCAGTTTCTCAAAGAAAAAAAACACACTTTCTGGCACAATAATCCAAGAATTACTTTAGATATTACTAAAGAACAATCATAAAAGCTTGTACTTACCTCAAACAAATGACTATAACTTATTTTATTTTCTATTTACCTCTAAAGTCAAAGTTGATTCTAACAATACATGTTGATTTGTAAAACAAGATGACAAACTTAAAATGAATGACATACTGATTGTTTTGTCATACTCATATAGGAATAATATATAATATACATATGTAGAAAATGATAAAATAAAAAGTGTAATCATCAATTTTAACTAAATGAAACAAATAATCCCTTTATTATTTGTTTATACTTATAAATGTTAAACAATTCCACAGAAGATTTGAAATCAATATCTAAAGAATATTGTTATTATTATAAGTTTTGGGAAATTAAAAAAAAAATATTTAACATATTTAATTAATTACTGTAATTACAAATAAGTGACGAGTCAGCATATTTTTTATATTTTTAATAGGAAAATAATAAAGATTTTCTTTTTAATTTTTGCGGAATATTAACAAAATCTAACTAATATTTTGTGGCTTTATTTAGAAGTACTCATATTTAACTACGTACCATGTACCCTGTAAAATATTATATTTTTGTCTCATTGTTTCTACACTCCTATTTATCAATTTTCCTATCCCTTTCACTGCTGCCACCAAATCGATTGTGGGCCTGTGTCACATCTATATTCACCTACAGTGCACACAGATCACACAAGGCTAATTAACTAATTACTATCAGTCTATCAACAACAGAGGCGTTGTGGAGTTCAGTGAAATATAGTGACTATCATTTATTATAAAAACACACTCATGAATAAGTAATTATAATTACACATAGAGAATACTTATCACACTTATGACCTATTCATTATCTTACTAATTAATATATTAATATCATTGACTTAAACTTATAACAACCGCCATGATTCTATCCTCTTTCCCTCCTCTCTGATTGGTCCGTCTTCCCAAGTTCCATACTCTATAAATTATAAGTCCTAATTCTCACCTCTCTTAACTCCCTTAACTCAACTTATCTCTGTGACAATTAACAAAATATAACTTATATTTTGTGGCTTTATTTAGAAGTACTCATATTTAACTATGTACCCTGTAAATATTATGTTTTTGTCTCATTGTTTAATAAAGTTATGGGCGTTTAAAAAAAGGCAAAATGAGGGTCACAAATGTGGAGGAAAACCCCATAGTAAAAAAGTGGTTTTGAGGTTCCTACTAAAAAATTCATAACTTTTGAACCACTTGAGCTAGAAAGTTGATCTTGATGTTTTTGTAATCTATTCTCCAGGCTCTATACAGCTGTAGTATTTTTATATTTTTAAAAATGTTTTGAAATTTTCATCAAAGTGCCTAGTAATAATAAATAAGGCAGGGATTCTTACCACATGTCACATGTTTTTATATTGTTGCTTTACTTTACTTTTAACTTTTACTTTACTCTTTACAGTACTTTACTTTTCCTAATTTAGGTGTGCTAGAAGGCTGGCACATAATTCACTAAAGCAGCAATTGTGAAAACGGAGAAAACTAGAGAAGAATTTTAAAATAAAATAAATTATCAAACTAGTCTGCACTGGGAAGTTGGATTTGGACATATTTTTTAATATCTAGTTAGTGGCATTTGAAATATTGAAATATATTTTTAGAACCCACTAAACAGCTCTATCCCTTAAACAATATATCCCCTCAACGACTTGCTGTAGTAATTGAGTGTCAAAAGAGTCAAAACGATTGCAAAAAAAAACATTTTGAAATCAAAGCCCGTAAGTCCTTTAAAGAAGCACTGAGTAAAAGTACATCCTTGACATCTTTTTGTCAAATATTAAATTCAAAATCACTTTTCCATAATCAAGTAGCTTGCATAGAAGATATGTTTTAATAAAATAAAAAAGAGCACATTTCTGAGTGCAGCTTTAAAGATGATTTGTGCCATAGGAATAATTATTTTATTGTCATACCAGATATTTTCATTAATATCTTTATTATTTTCTTTTATTCATATCAGATATAAAATTTGGCAGAGATAAAGCAACAGCTATGATTTTTAGAAATGTCTGCAATGACTATGAAGAATTTAGCCATTAGGATGCCGAGCTTGACATTCAGTATTGCTACTGATGGTAGTAAAGACTCAGACAAAAAGCAGTACTCTCCAGTGGTCACCATTGAAGGATAGGGTGGCCTTCTAAATTCTCATCTCCTAGCTTTGCCGGTGTACAAAGCATCCTCTGCCACAGGACAGAATATATTTAAGATCATGGCAGATGAATTGAATTCACGGGGCATTTCATGGGTAAACTGCATTGCATTTGGCTGTGACAATGCCAATGTGATGACTGTCCAATACAATGGGTAAACTGCATTCATTAGGCTGTGACAATGCCAATGTGATGACTGTCCAATACAATTCGTAAACTGCATTGCATTAGGCTGTGACAATGCCAATGTGATGACTGGCCAATACTATGGAGTATACAGTTTTACTAAAGGAGAGCAAGACATTTATCTGGCATGACGCTGCCTTCATCTGGTGCATCTTGCAGCTAAAAAGGAGGCTTCCTGTCTCACCCAAGTTGAGGAGGTACTGGTTGACGTTTGTTATTTCTTCAAGAAAAGTGTGAAGAGACAGAGTGAATTGAAGAACCTGCAAGTCCTGTATGGTGCAGAACAGATGAAAAGTATCAAGCATGTCTGCACCAGATGGCTTAGTATTGCAAGATGCCTAAAATGATTGTTTGAAAACTGGGACCACTTTATGCACTTTTTTTATGAAGACAAATATACAAATTCCAAATCAAATAAGAAACCACATGATGGGCAGACAACTGCTGTGTTGGAAGGACATTGCACAACTTACTCTGTGAAGCAGGTTGATGCCATTTATGACTTTTTGCGGTCACTAACAAATCAACTTAACTGCTATTTCTTGTCTTACACACTGAAAGTTTATGATTAGGTGAGATGAATTTTTATATTTCATAAGTCTTGAAGCTGCATAATTTTACTCACATTTCATTAGACCAGCAATATTTTCGTACAATTCATTTTATTTTGTGCAAAGTTGTCTGTAGTGGACATTAGTAATTTTGTATTATTTACCTTACCATACTGTTGTACTTAATAGTATTTTAATGACACATGGTTATTTTTACAGGTACTTGTCCAACTGCAGGCAGAAGAAGCCATGATCATCATGCTGAAGGAGATCCCTGCAGCCTAATTGGTGACTTGTACAGCAGATTTCTCTTGCCAACAGCAGTTAATGGTATTGACCAGGTGAGCTTGAGTAGATTGATTATGTTAATGTATGCATTTATGTTGTAGTTAGTTGGACAAATTTAATACATTTCTTTTGTTTTAGATTAGCATCTAAATGGTTTATCATAATATTTACAGTACTAGTTTATAATTTTTTTGTCTTTCAGTTCCAATGCAAGCTAAGAAGCAGTCAGAAAGATGATGCTGACCTGATTGTTGGATCTCAGACAAAGACCATGCTGTAAAACAAAGAAAAGTACAGCCCCAGAGACAATGGGGTTGTGGAATTCTAGTTCTATGCTTCTGTTGGAAAATATTTTGAGATGTTGCTTGACCACCTTCTAAAAAAAACTTCCCTATGGGATCCTGTACTTCAGAATGCTTCTGTAGTTGATCCAAAAAGGAGAATAGTGGTTAAACAACACCAGCTAGAATACTTCCTTAACAGATTCCCCATTCTGATCCCCAGAGGGACTGATGTTGACACCATCTATGAAGAGTTTGATAGGTATCAGCAGAGGAACATTGAGGATTGTGTTGAGGATGGGGTCAGAGTTGACAGGATTTGGCAAACAATTAGCCAAAAGCACCCTTAAGAATCTTGCACCTGTAGTGAAAGGGATCCTCACCATATCTCACTCCAGTGCTGTGTGCGAGAGAGTATTCTCTATGGTCCTGAAAACATGCACAGACCAGGGAACAACAATGGTCCAAAAACAACAGAGGCCTTGTTAGTCCTCAAGAGAAAATCAGGAAGCTGCTTGGACTTGGATGAAACTTTCAGTGCAAAAGAACTCCAGCAGCTTAAAAGTTCAGCAAGC
>CAXITT010000057.1:1735630-1746889 GCA_964033795.1 Lymnaea stagnalis
GCAATTTAAACACATCAAATGTATGTCTCAAGTGCAATAATCAGTCATCATATACCACAGAACTTCACTCCTTTAGTGACAATATTAACTTTAATTAAGAGTGATTGTTTGATTTTGTTAAAGCCAGTGGAGCACTCTGTTAAATTCTAACAGACTGGGGAACAAAGAAGTGCATAACTTTCAGTGTTAACTTTGAGGGAAAGAATTCACCCTGATTTAGCTCATCTTAAGTATCTGTCGTGTCATGTTTAAAACAGAATGTTTACTTAATGAACTTGAATAATAAGTATATACTAGAATTGTGATTAGAATATTAAATATAGCTTGGAAGTAGAGTTAGAATATTAAATTTAGACAAGAAATATGGTTAAAATATTAAGTTTAGATTAGAAGTGTAAATTATGTTTAAAATTGTATACCTCCAGATGAGTCTCCTCAAATTTGGTTAGTGAATGTATTTATGAAAGCCATGGAGATGACCCAAGAGGACTTAAAAAATGTCACATGAAGATGTCAGAACTAGACATTGAAAACTTCACATGCAGATGACCAAGATGGACATTGAAAACTTCACATGAAGATGTGAGAACTGGACTTAAAACTATACCATGACAAGGATGACCTATTAAAGTAGGTTTTTTAAACATGTTGCCATCAATCGAACAAAAAAAACCAACAAAACTACAACTATAATAAAAAGTTTTATTACAGTAAAACCTCAGTTTTTACTACCCTTAAATTGCCATTAAAACGAGGGCGTTAATTGGAGGGGTCTTAAAAAAGAGGTAGGACATTTTCGAAAAATGACATTTAAAAAATTAAGTAAACAAGTAAAAAATACACATGCCATTAAGTATAGGCACCATCTTACGTTCAGAAATATAGATTAAACTCTGTCTCACAACCAATATAAACTCATATTGTCTGACACCCAATATAAACTCATATTGTCTCACAACCAATATAAACTCATGTTGTCTCACAACCAATATAAACTCATATTGTCTCACAACCAATACAGTCATTATCTTCCTGTTCCTCATTAATTCCAAAATAAAAATCAATGCTGGTTTGGTAGTTGTTCAAAAACGTGTGTAAGTGCTGGGTGCATGCTTAGAGTTATAACTATTTATGTATAAGATAAGAGCATTAATATTGTTGTAATTATTTTTATTCAATCATTGAATAGTTTTTTTTTTATTGAAAGAAAGCTGTTATTTCTGTTTGTTTGCATGATCCCCCCACCCATGCATGTTCTTTTAGTGTCTCTTTGAACACCAGACATACTGTCGGCAAGGTCTGAAAGGCCCCTGCTTAGGCCATAAGTGGCCATCTCCTTGGAGTATATCAAAAGACAAATTAACGGTGCAGAGTTATTTCCCTTCACTTCTTCCTAACTGCTTTAGTGCATCGTCTGCTGTTAAAAGTCGTAAGCGAAACTGTTTTCTTCAAGTGTACAAATATAACATTGGTTTGGAATCTGAACTTTTCAGGATCTAGGTCGTAAAATTGAATTATTTGAAGGTCGCAAGTCGTGTTTTAGAGGAAGTCATTTAAGGGAGGTCGTTTATATATTACAAAGCATCAGTGAATTTTTTTTCGGTCGTATGTTGGAAGAAGTCGTTAAGAGAGGTTGGCAAAAAAGGAGGTTTTACTATATTGGAAAGACTTTACCATCACCCCGACAGCCCTATAAAATATGCTAGGGTACTTTTCTTTGACTTCTCATCAGCATTTAACACTATCCAACCACACCCTATGATTTAAAAGCTTTATTGGTTAGGTTTAAATTCAAATTTTCAAGTGAGGTGAACTTTTTAACAAATTGCCCACAATATTGCAAGTTGAATGACCAAATATCATTAACTAGAGAAATATGTACCAGGGTACCACAAGGTTGCATTCTCTCCCCTGTCCTCTATACAATATATACCAATAATACCCAGAGACCAAGCATTCCAATAATTAAATTTGCTGATGATACTATCATTGCTTAATATCTGAATGGGAAAACATATACCACAACTTACTAGCTTTATCAGTTGGTGCAATGAAAATTTTCTTCAGTTAAGTGTCTCAAAACTGAAAGAAATGGTTGTCCATTTCCAAAGGGGGAATCACCGAATTACAGATCTCACAATAAATAATCACAGTATTGAGGAAGTAAAGACATAAAAGTATCTAGGTATCACCATTAATAATAAGCTGACAGGGCATGACTTGGACCCTAACAAAAACAGCAGAAAACCGATTAAACACATGGGAGAGAAAATTTCTCCGGGAAATATATGACAAAGGATGAATATGGACGGAGAATACGTACCAACCAGAAATTGTACAGTCTATATCAGGATCCCACGCTAGTAGCAGAATTAAAAAAGGGCAGGCTACGCTGGGCAGGACACTTATAGAGAGTGCCTAAAAACAGAAGAGTGAAGCTGGTACATTACCAAACCCCAGAGGAAAACGGCTCAAATGCGGACCTAGGCTTAAATGGGTGGATGATGTGGAAAAAGATCTACAGCAGCTGGGAATCCAAGCATGGAAAAGAAAAGCATTAGTTAAGTCTGAGCGGAAAGAAGTAGTGAGGCAGGCCAAAGCCCTACATGGGCCATAGCGCCACAAGGATGGATGGATGACATGGCATGAACACAGCCAAATTTTTTATTAAAAAATCAACCAAAGACTTTTCTATCTTTAAAAAAATGTACTATTTCGGTGTAAACAAACAAGTTATTAACTTATTATACAATGCAACAATTGGAAGCCCTCTAAACTTCCATCCCATTACACTGCAGGTCTATCAGCTCCATCTACAAATTTGAAGGTGCAGTTTCCTCATCTATGACAAATAGGTTAGAAACAGCTTGAAATGACTTTTCTGTGCTTCAAAGTCACTAAAGTGCCGTGCGAACTCCGCGCTAAGTAAGTTTTTCGGCAAAGTGTGCACTGGGAAACACTATAGCTGGACTTGGTTCAACATTGCTTGGCAACAAGAAAGTGAGACAAGTTGCATTTGTGTCTCCCATGATCACAGCTTAACTGGAAATGCCTTCACTGCATCATGCATATCAGTGATCAAGTGGTCCCGTCCCTGGAGCTGCAGGTTCAAGTCGCTGAGATGAGTGGTTATGTCAGACAGAAATGCCAACTCACATTCCCACTTTTTATTTTTAACCCGAAAAACTGTTGAGTCTTTCTCAATGCTGCCCATGAATTGAGAGATTTCATCAATCAGCTGGAAAAATCTAGTAAGAACTTTATCAGACTTAGCCACCGCACCTCTGTATGATAAGGCATGCTGCCGAACTCTTGAGTCTATTTCCAGCAAAAAAAATATTGAAATTACCTGTGATTTAAAACTTTGGCTCTGATAAAGTTGACGGTTTGTGTAACAGTGCTCATTACACCTTCCATTTTGAGGACTTTACCACACAGCGAGCCTTGGTGTATAATGCAGTGATATGCTATCAATCCAACAGTAAATTTATCCTGCATTTTTAACTACATCCTTCCAACTAACTAGTCGCCTTTTTTTGCTGTTCATCGCCAGTGCTCCCTCCATCTGTTGTAAGTCCAACAAGTTTGTCCAAAGGCAAGTTCATGTCGGTTAAACTTTGACATTTGTTGTCAAACATTTCTTTTCCTGTCATTTCTCATGCATTCCATGTCCAATATTTCTTCTGTAACATTGAAACTGGAGTCCACTCCATGGATGAAGATAGCGAGCTGTGCAGTGTCAGTCATGTCATTACTTCCATTGACAGTAAGTGAGAATGCAACAAAGTCTTTGTCTTTTTCGATCAGCTGTGTGTTCACATCAGTGGCCATCTCACAAGCCCGATCAGCAACGGTATTTCTGCTAAGGCTTACATTTGCAAAATATGCTTTTAGTCTGAACACAAGACGTCACACACTTTCACCATGCAGCACTTCATAAGCTCTCCTAGACATTTACCAACCGGACTAAAACGTTCGAGCTTCGCCACAATAAAACTTGCTTTCACAGCAGCTTCAGTATGTGAAAAACATTCCTCTTCAATTCTTCTACCTTCTGTTGCTTCTACTCTGCATTCAGGCTTTTTAACTCTTTCGATGTGGAGCAACGCACCCCGCGTTCATCTGCCGTTCTCAAAAGCATGGACCAACGCGCTGTGCGTTGTTTCAATTTCATGTTTGTTTCTTTGCTATTTCTCGGTTAAACTTTTTAAGAGCTATTTTTAAAATAAGACTTTTATAAAGAAGAGTGGTACTTCATTGTTAATAAGCGAAACCAAGGTTTATTTGTTGTCATTTGGAGCACTATTTTAATGATTTTCTTCGCTTTTTTTTTCTACTGTTGCTATGGCTACTCTAGGCCCAACTAGGTGAATAAGTTTCCTAGACGACTAACGGCTCAAAAAGCTTTGGAATTGTTTTATACTATTTCTTTTGATAGCGAAGATGATTTACATTTAGAGCAATCACAAGATTCCGATAGTAGTAGTTTTAGAGGATTTTAGTTATAGAAATGAAGATGAGGTATGCGTACATCATAGGGTTTGGGGAAAAAATGGTTATTTTCTGTAATTTATTTTATTTAAACTGAAAAAATAGCTTACAAACATATAGTCCTTTCATTTATATTTCATTTGATACCAAGTTTAGTCTTATCAACCAAAGAATGATATTTTAAATATTTTTTAATAAACCCAACCTCTCACTCTTTTTCGCTCTTTGAAAAAAATGTACATTTTTTAAATAAAAATATGCCGCAGCGAAAAAGTTAACTTGTCTTGATGTTTATTCTCTTGGGGCCGTATCAGATTAGATTCCTTAATCACAGCCACATTATCTCCACAAAGTAGGTACAGATTGATACCACGTTAGCCATAGCAGGAAAGGGTGATGTAGAATTCGGGCTCTACCTTACTTTCATTTCTGATGCGCCTATCCAAAATGAGCAACTGAATGTTGCTAGGCTACTGTAGCAACGAACATCCACTCACTACACAACTTTTATTGTCGCTTATTTTGATAGAAAAAGCGAGGATGCTCTCAGGTAGCCTATCGCTGGACACGGCAGATTATTAGGGAATATGATTTGCACTTCATATCGCAGGGCCATTAAAAAATATTTGAGCCTAAAATTCTCTCTCATTCTGGTATAATTCTACACTGGTCAAAACCTCTCAGGCCTGATATAATTGTACGCTGGGCCTGATGTGGCCCACTGGCCTTAAGTTTGACACGTATGATATAGGAGTACCTTTTTTCTTTAAATTTACTATTCTTCTTTTGTTATAATGGTTTTTTTTCCGATGCATAAGTTTGATGTAGACATTGCAGTCTTTGTTACATGTAACAATAACCAACACATTTTTTCATCTTCAATGAGTCTTACAGCTAAAGTGAAGTAGATGAAGTACATGAAACAGTTGAAATAAATGAATAAAAATACCATTGTAAAGGGACAGTAAATAATATTATTTTAATATTTTGTTTTTTTCACTTCCAGGTTAATGCATTCCACACAAGTGACTTGACGGTGAAATCCAAGATTTTTCAGTAAATCTATATCATAGATTCTTGGCTGACAGCTGAATATACACCATATCTTGGCTGACACCTAAATGTACACTATACCTTGGCTCACACCTCAATGTACACCATACCATCTTGGCTGATGTCTGGATGTACACCACACAATCTTGGCTGAAATCTGAATATACACTATATCTTGGATGACACCTGAATGTACACCACACCATATTGGCTGACACCTGAATGTACACCACACCATCTTGGCTTACATCTGAATGTACACCACACCATTTTGGCTGACATCTGAATGTACACCACACCATCTTGGCTGACATCTGAATGTACACTACATCATTTTGGATGACACCAGAATGTACAGCACACCATCTTGGATTGCACCTGAATGTCACCACACCATCTTGGCTGACACTGGACAAAATGTACACACCATCTTGGCTGACACTGGACAAAATGTACACCACACCATCTTGGCTGACATCTGAATGTACACTACACCATCTTGGCTGAAACCTGAATGTACACCACACCATCTTGATTCTCATCTGAGTGTACAACACACCATCTTGGCTGACACCTGAATGTCTCAACCCAAGTAAAAAAATTTACCAAATTATTAATAAAATAAATTTCTACTAACACACAACTAAAATGTTTAGACTTTTTAATCAACCTGTTCATTGTTTCAATCACTCAAACTTTAACCTTAATGTTTTTAAACTGATACTATTTTTCATTTGTAATTCAAATAAATGTCACCTTGTTGTTGTATGAATATGCTGCTCCACCAGAACTAATAATATAGACTTTTTAATTACCCTAACCTGTTTTGGCATGAAGACTGAATGATAAAATTTATTACCTTGACCAGTTGGTTCAAATAGACTGATGAGCTGAATGAAATACCCCAATGCTCAGTTCAGACCATGAAATTCTCATCAAATTTTCTTTCATACATTTGATGCACTTTTTGTATGAAGCCTTGTCATAACTTTAAAATAACCATTTGATCATATTTTGATGGCGTGCACATTTTTTAATATCTGTATGATTATGCACCCTCCATATCATGTGAACAAACAATAAGAAGAATTTCATCAATCTAGGTCACTAGGTCGTGTTTACATTGACTAAGCTAAGTTATCAAAACAACAAATAAATTCTCCTACCCCCCTTTTTTGTTTTTAGTGCTATCATAGCACTAACTAGCATTAACTCTCAAAAGATTTTTCCAGTTTTTAATGACCTTGAATATATCTTATTCTTCTCTGTGTCTCATGGCTGTAATTTTGCAGCTCCTACAAGTATTATATATCATTTTAAATGTAATTGGATGCTCTTTAATTGATATTTGGTGTTTGTTTAAAATATCCTTGCTAAATTTTATTTTTTATTATTTTTGGGCAAAAAAAATTTTTTTTTAAGTCGACAAATACATAACATCACATTTTTACAAAGAAGGAAAAAAAAAGTGTTTTCAAATATATCAATAAAATTGATATTTTCTTAGAATCTGTTCAATACTGCAAAACATATTCAAATTTCAAAGAATAGACTCATAAATAAAAACGTTATGACTTTTTGTAGGCAACATATCATTCAAGGAAATATTGCCAGAAAAAGTCAAAATTATTTTCAATAAATAATAATAATTTTTTGTTCAAAGGAAAACATATACTGCATCATATTATCCCTTAGAGGATTATTATTAAGTATTATTTTAGAAGAAAAGTTAAGAAAAAAAAACACATCTTAATAAATAAACATTTTTTATGCATCCCCGAGATCCCAATCAAATGATGTAATCCTTCGCCAAGACCATGCATATAAAATTCTTGAAAACAATTTCTTTATTTAATAAAACAAACACATGTATCAAAAAGAAAGCCTGTGACATATGCTCTGATCATATTAGCCTGCTTTGGTAACACACAATTACATTTTTTGTTATTGTCATGTCATGGCGCACGATGTAAAGATTTCGGGCTTTACAGTAACGGGTCCATCAACAAAGATGTCATTTGTTCCCTAAATGTTCATTAATTGCTACACTTTCTTGATGCTGATACAGTTCATTGTATTTTGCATGGAGATACATAAGGGTCTCTCAATTTTGCACAGCATTTCCCTTTATTTTCAGTATCAGAACCTTTTAGGAAAATCAATATAGTCCTTAGTAACTAATCGCCTTGCTTATTGTCCATCATAAGAGGATTTCCTGGACATTTCTTGTAAAATTAAGAGCTTGATAAGTCCTGCATTCATAATAAATCCACTTAGTTGCTAAAACTTCCCTTCAATGATGTTATAATGGTACCAAATTTTGAAAACGCAAAATTTCTGCGGCCCATTGTCCTGCGCACACTGCCTACTAATAAGCAACCAAATCTGTAGTAAAGTAGAGATTGAAAAAGTCTATTTGCTTTTGAATTCTCCTTATATCCTCTCTTGTTTTAACATCAGGAAGCAATAATGCTTTGTACCTCTGGTCTGAATGCAGCAAAGAGTCCCACAGTCTTTTGTCATCATAACCCATTGTATTGACTATGTTTGACATCTGCCCTTCATAGATGCTGTCAAAATATAAAAACAAAAAAAATATTAGTTTAGCTAAAATAAAAATTTGCAATATAAATAAAAAGATGACTAGATTTCTAAATATTCAAAAATCTGCCTAAATTACTTTTACTTCATCTTTTCATTGAAAAGGCAACACAGCTGATTGTTACAGTTAGCCTTGGCCTTGCATGGCATTGTTTACATTTTGCTAACTGAAACGTAATAATATTAAAATAATTTTATAACAACAAATTTGTTTCAATTTTAAAAAATAAATAATCTAATCTATGTAAGAATTTTATACTACTGGAACTTGGATAAAACTAATGTTAGGGCTAATAATAGTGCTAAGAAAGTATCACAATATGCACGAGTTGAGTATGAATGAAAAAAGTAAACAAACCTTGTTACTATTATTATGATGATTATTTACAGAATTCTAGGTATCGGACACATCTGAAGTGCTATCTTCATCAAAAATATTACTCTAAGTAAGAATAATTCTCCATTTCAAGCTTATAATCAGAATCATAGCAATGTTTTAGTGTATAGTAGCAGTGAACCGAAATTGTGGAAAATATGAGTAAACGGGGAAAAGGAAAATTTATGAATGTACATGTTGCTACCAGATTTCTTTAAGAACTAGTAGTATAAACGATTTTTCTTTATTGCCAAATTGAAATTTAACATTCCAAAATAGTAAATCTTTATTTGCCTTTTAATATTATTTTTATATATATTTTAGGGGTCTTTTTTTTTACCCGCCATATATGACCGATTTTTCAATCTCCCGTCTTTTGAGAGTTAATTAAATTAAAGAGTTTAACTTTTTAAATTACTATAGGCGCAGCATAGGTTAGTTATTATATTGTTGTTCTGTGGCGATTCCTTAGGTCCACGTTTTAATAATTTCCACAGATAATGTAAAATCTTATTATATTATTGTTTGTGTCATGTTATAGACATTTTTTTTTGGTAGAATGTAGAAAAATGAAAAACTTGACTTTAGATATAATAAATATTTAAATAAGGACCATTCAAATGAGATAGAATCATAGTAAAAAGCTTACATTTCTCAAAAATACTGTTATATTGTACAAGTATAGTAAAGCTCTCCTGAACATTCATAAATAAAAGTTCATTAATAAAAAAAATAATCAATATAATTTTTAAATTGATTTAATGGGAATTTTAGATGCTATTTGACAGCAACAGATGCAAGAGAAAACCAATTATGTAGCACAGTACTCTGCTTGCATCGGCCTGAACATCCACAGAGGAAAAAGCAAAGTCCTTAAAATAAATACATCAAGCAACACACCTATAGCTCTGGAAGGAACAAACCTTGAGGAGGTGGATAGCTTTACATACCTCGGCAGCATCATTGACATACAAGGAGGGACAGACGCCGACATAAGAGTGAGAGTTGGTAAGGCAAGAGCGGCATTTAACCAGCTAAAAAAGGTCTGGAGCTGCAGCAATTTGACCCTCCAGACCAAGGTCAAGGTATTCAACACCACAGTGAAACCTGTCTTGCTATATGGGGCAGAAACATGGCGAACAACAGCAGCTGGTTCAAAAAAGCTACAGACCTTTATCAACTCATGTCTCCGAACGATTTTACGAATCCGCTGGCCCACCGTCATCACCAACGAGGATCTCTGGCGGCGCACACAACAAGAACCAGTGGAAGAGTTAATCTGCCAGCGCAGATGGAGATGGATTGGCCACACCCTCAGAAAGCCCGCATCAAGTATCACGAGACAAGCCCTGACTTGGAACCCCCAGGGTAAGAGAAAAAGAGGTCGACCCAAAACAACTTGGAGAAGGGAACTGGAGGCAGACATCAAAAAGAGTGGGCACAACTGGGGACAGTTGGAGAGACTTGCCCAAGACCGGGATGCCTGGAGAGCCTTTGTTTGTGGCCTATGCCCCAGACGGGACGACAGGCGATGATGATGATGATGATGACAAGTTATGAGATACCGGTCGTTAAAAAGAGAAATAGCAGTACTCCTCTTCTTGGTCTGATCAACTGCCAGTGGAAGAAAGCCATTAACTATTTCTTTCCATTTCTTCCATTCTCTAGATATCTTCTCCAGCTCTTGACAATTTTTATAACCGGGTTAATTTTTGTTGACATCCCTTTACCAAGTTTAGGGAAATCATTCCTGATTTATGTATTAAAATGAACAGACACACTCATTTGTAGTACACTGCATTAGATTTTAAAAATTGTATTGAGTACAAGTATGTTTACTTTTATATACTGGTACTCTAATTTAAACTATAAAAGATAATATTTTAAGGAGTTGTTATCTCCTTTTAAAATAATTTCAAGATAAAAACAGCTGATTTAAAACATACAAATAAAAATACAAGTCCAATCACAAATACAAGTTCAATCACAGATTTCACAAGAACTCAGAAACAAAATTGTATAAATTTTATTAAAAGATAAGCAATGGTAAATGAAGTTATCAATAAGAACTACCATTAGTTGCAGTATTTGTATATTTGAAAATAGGATGTCACTTTTTGACAATGAAAATCTTGTCGTTTCATTGTCTCTCAAGTTAGGGGATTGCAAATGTGTCTCTATTGTTTAATAATTTCTGGAAAAAAAAGATACATTTTATTTATTACTCATAAAAATATATAAAATACACACATTATAAATTTATGATCACACTCATTTTAAAGTATAAACATTTATTTTTCCCAGTTATTATATGTAACGTTTATAACACAAATCACTAGAGACACATCATTAGACAGAGGACTAGCAAACTAGTCACTAGCAAAACTTCACTAGGCAAAGGACTAACAAACAAATCATTAGCGACACATAACTAGACAAGTGACTAACAAACTAATCACTAATTACACAAGACTAGTCAATTGACTATTTATTAAATAACTAGTGACACATCACTGTAAAAGTTACTAACAAACAAATACTAGACAAGTGACTAAGACTGGAAAGCTTAACAATAAATTCATATGTATTACAACTCTAATAAAGAATGTTCTAAGAACTATAACAATAGTTTTTAGTGAATGGACAAGAAGTGGCTTTGACTGAATGAATGATTTAACAAAAGCGCATCAGTCGTAAATTTGAATTTTTTGTTGATTATGATAAGAATCATGAAGATT
>CAXITT010000057.1:1748085-1760273 GCA_964033795.1 Lymnaea stagnalis
TTATGATATACTCCACATTCATAAATAAAAGTCAATTAAGAAGAAAAAAATAATCAATATAATTTTTTGACTCATTTAAATTTTAATTTGAAGAATTTTTTGAAAAGTTTTGAGATAGTTAGAAAGGAGAAATTGCAGTAGACTTCTTCTCTGTCTGATAACTGCCAGTGGAGCATAGGCCATTAACTATTACTTTCCAAGCCTTCTAGTCTCTAGATATCGTTTCCAGCTCTATCACATCTTTATAACTGGGTACATTTTTGTCAACATTCCTTTACCAAGGAAATAATTTCTGAATTATGCATTAAAATTTATAGTACTCATTTGTAGTACTCTTCAACAGGTTAAAAAATGTATATTGATTACAATTATCTATAGTTGTATACTTTATATCCTGGTACTCTAACTTAAAATCTGCTCCAAACTATGACAGATAATATATTAGGGAGTGGTAATCTCCTTTAAAAAAATAATTTAAAACATACAATTCAAATCACAGATTTCACAAGAACTCATAAATAAATTATTAATATTTTATTAAAAAATAAGCAGTGCTGAATGAAGTTATCAAGAAGCACTACCATTAGAGTAGTCATTCAAATTTTAAATTAGGAAGGATGTCTCAATCATCGTTGACTATAAAGATTCTGTCATTTCATTTTCTTTCAAGTTATGGGATTTTGAATGCTTGTCATTGTTGAGTTTAATAATTTCTGAAAGAAACAAACAAGAAATATATTTGATTTAATACACATACAAATATTTTAAAAAATATATAGGTCTACATTATAAAGGTAAGATCAACAACTGTCAAACTTTCGATGACCTCTCCCCACCCCTCCAAGTAATTATATAAACATTTTATAACCCCCCTCCCAAAAAAAATGATTAATAATACAAATTATTTATAAATACATTGACTTTGTGCTGATCTATTTAAATGACACATAAAATTGTGGGGAAAACATTTTATTACATGTTTAGCATGTTAATCAACAAGTTAAAAAAGTTTTTAAACTAATTAAATTTTATAATGCAGAATCAATTAAAAGGTTGACGTATCTAACCCCCCCCCCCCCCACATTTTTTCTCCTTGTCAACTGTCAAACATTTCCAAACCTCCTCCCCCTATTTTGTTGATGTAATTAATGGACGCCCCCAAACTACTACTACTACTCATTTTAAAGTGTATACGTTAATATTTCCCAGTTATCATGCATTACATATACAATAAAGTAATTGAAATCTGGAAGTTTCTAATTTATTCAAGATTTTGGTGGAAAGAGTAAGACTAATCAAAAGCCTCCCATATTTGTATCATAGGTTTTCAATTATAAATTTTAATAATTAAATTTTTCTATGTTAAATTGAGACTGCCACCTTTTTTTAGTGTAAATTTTGAGTGGAAATGTGCCTGATGAATTAGTTTAATATAAGAAGAGTGGTAAAGTGCCTGGTGGATTATTTTGATAGAAGTTGGGTGGTTAAGTGCCCATTCGCACCATTTAAGGGTGGCTACACCCTAAGTGGGGAAAACCTTATAACAACTTTAATAATAATAAGGACAAAATTTCATAATTAAAATTGCAATCATGTTTTTTCTACTTAACATTTTGTATATTTTTTAGCAGAAGGATAGTTATTTTCATTTTAGTTATTTAATGATAATATAAAATTGGTATCAATGGAGAACAAATATGGTAATGAGATTGTATTGTGATTTTAAAATAAGTTTCATTAATATTTAAGAACTTTACAGTTTTACTTAAGCAACTGGCTACAAATGATAAAATAATTATAATTTTAAAGTATCTTTGTGTATACATAAATAATATTAAAAAAATTATGGTAGTTCCAATAAAACAATTAACATTCTACATTACATATAATATAAGCCATTTTATGGCTGTGAATATAAATGACGCTTTATTAGAACTAGACTGGTGAAAAATTATTGTTGGATGTATTATTACTGTTAATATTAATATTAGTATTACTATTAAAATTAAAAATTTATAGACAATTGTAAATAATAATACATAAATCATTAAAAATATATCATAAATTGCTAAAGTTTTTAAATCAAACATCATAAATATTCAGGCCATACACAAATAGGGGAATAAGTTAAGTGGGAAATATTGTTTTAGGTACCGGTACATTGAGAGGTACAATAATCATGAGAAATATTCTTTTGGGTACCGGTACCGTACATTGAGAGCTCCGGTAGTGATGAGAAATATTTTTTTGGGTACGTGGAGAGGTACAGTAGTCATGGGAAAACTTATTCGTGGTAGAAACATTGAGCATTTTTGTGATGGAGAAATGATTTCATAGGACTAGCTTTATACCTTGCCATCTCAAATATATCTGACTTGATTTACATAAGATAAACAAAACTTAGGACTTATATAATTATAATTCATAAAAATATATGGAAATATAGGTTAAAATGCCTTCTTCATTAACATCAGAATGTAAATATTTAATCTAAGGAGATGAGCTAAACCAAGTATGCGAAAATCTGAAAAAAAGGATGCAACAAAAAACATAACGTGTTGACAAGAATACTCCTTCAGTAAACAAACTACAATAAAGAAAATATAAAATAAACATAAACATTTAGCTTCAATGTGGTATCCTAGACGACAGCAAGCGGACTGTAAAATAAATCCTTTATCATTAATTTTTGAAGTTTTTTGTTTTGGAATCTATAAAACAGAGCTTCAAAATTTGGTTGCCCAAGGGATTATTGAGGCCATGGGCTTACGACAATTTAGCCTATAATCTGACACTTTAAAAAATACAGAATACACTATATAAAACTAGACAAGCAAGTTTATAATTTCTCTGTTTACAGATTGTTTCTGTCAACACATTGGATGATTTCCTTGTTTCTGTCAACACATTGGATGATTTCCTTGTTTCTGTCAACACATTGGATGATTTCCTCCAAGATGTGATCTGATAGAAAACAATATCTCTTGATTTCATGGTTCATTGACCCAGGTACTGAATATCTATTAAGTAAATGTATTTCCAGTTTTTAGTTAGTTTTATTTTACATGAGATTTAGTAAGTTTTTTTTATTGCTCCCAAATGATACTCAGTTTGAAAGAGTGAGAAATAAAGACAAAAATATGCCATAATATATTGGAAACTTAAAAAATATAGATAGTAAAATATTTTTGATATTATTCTCAATTTTAATTTTGGTCATCAGAAATGAGATGCATCCACAATTGGGTACAACTGAGATACTACATCCATAATTGGGTACACCTAAGATTCATCTATGATTGTGTAACACTGAGATACTTCATCCATGATTGGGTACAACTGAGGTACTACAACCATGATTTGGTACCATACAACTGAGACTGAGATGCATTCATGATGGTGTACCACTAAGTGTGAGTAAGATGATACGTCCATAATTGCCTACCACTGAGATACTTCATCCATGATTAGGGTACAATTGGTATACATCCATGACTGGCTACAACTGCGATACTAAATCCATCATTGGGGTAAAAATGATATACATCCATGATTGGGGTAAAATTGATACATCCATGATTGGGGTACAAATATACATCCATGATTAGGTTACAATTGATACATCCATGATTGGGGTACAATTGATATACATCCATGACTGGGTACCACTGAGATACTACATCCATGATTTGGTACAGCTGAGATTCATCTGATTGTGTAACACTGAGATACTGCATCCATGATTGGGTTCCGTACAACTGAGATACATCCATGATTGTGTAACACTGACATAATACATCCATGTTGGGTACAACAGAGATACATCCATGATTGCGTATAAATGAGATACATCTATGATTGGGTACCACAAAGATTTCTTTCCTCTGTAACACTAACAGAGACACTCCTGAATAGGTAAGTCTTTATCTTTTATTAAGTTAAGACTCCTTGACTTCAAATATTTCAACATTGGACAACAGACAGTGTTTCCTTCCTGAACATTTGACCACCAGTGGTGCCAACAACATGAACATTTGACCACCAGCGGTGCCAACAACTTGAACTATTATTTTTTATTGTTGATAGTTATTGTATGGATGGTTTTACTTAACTGAATAAAGTGCCAAAGCCTTCAAGATGTTAAATAAATGTGTGTATGAACTTGTGAACCAATATCTACATTTTTTCATGATTTTTTAAAGATTTTATTGAAAATTATAGTTTTCTTAAATGTTATAATTTGAATCTCACTTTTCATGTATTTGAAATTTGATTTTGTAGCAGACCTGTTAACACTTACTATTATGGCATACTATGTACAATTTTGAGGCGTAAACATTATATAGACTGTATACTGTATATTTATTTTTTTTACTATAAATATAAGGTATTTAACAATTGTGTGATGATAAGTGGGCGATTTTAAGAGTTTGAGGGTAAACAGGTCTGTTGTAGGCATAAGACTTTGTAGATCTGTGTTGTCTAGTATTAGTAAAGGATGTATACAGTGTTGGATGGTGTAGTTTTAAAGGTACATTTACACTGCAGATTTGTTACATGGATTCTCAACTTTCTGTGACTACAAGCTGCTCTCTATATACTATATCAGATGCTGACTGGCATATTTCATTTCACTGGTCCAGTACAGTTTCTGCTGGCAAGTTACATAAACAGTCCCATCATATTTTGTTCAGTGCTCAACAAATCTTGTTTAAAAGGCAAGAATCCTAGTAACTATTCGGTAGTGTGAACGTCCTTTAAGACTTTGAACATATACCATTGTAAATATGTTAAGGATGTGTGAGATTGTATATTGCTGGTCATCAAATGATGAGACTCCAATTGTGCACAAATGCGGTTTAATTATTTGGCGACAAGCAATAAAATAATAACGGGGGCAATGTAGAATTATGATGTCAAAGTCCCCCATGTGATAAACATACAAATGTCTTTTGTACAAAAACTAAACACCATCCATGTGAATTCATTGTAAATATTTTTTTTGCGAGATCTTAAGATGATGGTGGTTTTAGACAAATAGCAAATGTTAATAAATAATGGATTGATTTGTATTTTACAGGAAAAGTATGAAATCCAGGCATTCTATAGATTGACTGTTGAGATATCCAGCAGTATTGTCTATAGCTTTAGTGCCTGGACTTTTTATAAACAAGTAAACATTTAAATTGAAGTAGATCTTATAGAATGCCTGGATTTCACACTTTGCCTGTAACATGTGTAATTGGAGGGCTTGGTGGAATAAGGTGCCTACATTTTTTAGGTAGCTTGGATTTCACCAAGTCCTTAAGTTACCAAACAAGTCACCATCAATTTTAACATGTTTCTTTTGTAAAGATACCTCACTGTATATCACCAGGAGTATTCATGTTTTCATCTCTTTGGAGATAGTCTCGCGGGGAGAATTTTTGTTTTTCTCCCCCTAAAATAAAGAGCATTCATGTTTTCATTTTCTTTTTTTTCAATTAGATAAATTTAAGAAACTTCAAGTGTTTTTTTTATATTGTTTCTTTTATTTATTTATAAATATTTTTCTCTCACATACAATTATTTAAGCACCATCTATTTATTAATGCAATGTGAGATATTGACTTTCTTCATACTCTGAATTGTTCAGCACCAACTGAAGATGATTTCAATCTTCCCTCATGTTGTCTGTCTTTCTTGAACTCCATCTGAAAATAAAAGAAATATTTATCACATATGTTATCTAATTATAAAAAGACTGCGATAAAGCTTTAAAATAAAACACACACAAATTGTGTCAATAGAACAATATAAGTTACGCTTTAATAATGATTATACATTATACACAGTTAAACATTTCGGCACTAGCCTTCACCAGTACAAACAAAACACATTTAAGTAAGTATAAATTATATTTACATAATATCAATATACATATCCTACCTAAAACCAGACAAAAACAAAATAAAGAGTTGTAGAAAATAAGTGATTGTAAAAACCAAACAGGAAAAAGACATGGCAGCTGAGTAAAATTGTGGTTTTGCTTCAATCCATATGGAGACAACGTACCAAATCTAGTTATTAATTTGTTCAGCATATAGATTCTATCTGCAATGTCTGAGATACCATCATGGTTAGGGCTATTGAAATGTTTGGAGACCGGACTGAGAGCGTGTTTATTTATGTTGTAGAGGTGCTCTCTGAAACGGTCGCCAAGGCGACGACCTGTCTCTCCACTGTATAGTTTACCACACTTTTTGCAAATGATGGTGTAAATCACGTTGCGACTTGTGCAGATAAAGCCATCTTTTATTCTGAATACTTCCAGAGCGAAAGTGTTCTTATCAGTTTTGATCACGTAGAGACATAATGTTACAACGGCTACGGTTACAACTTTTTGTGCCTTTATGTGCTTTAATAGCAGGGAGGTGGCTTCTAACTAGCTTGTCCCGTCGAAAAGCGAAAAGAGGTTTTCTAAAAATCTCATTTGTGACAGGGTCCGCCATCAGAATTGAGCAGTTTTTCAGCACTAGAGAGCACTAGGTTGTGGAGATGAAAAGTTAAGACCTATCACTAGTGTCAGAATGAGGAGCCTTAAGAGGAGCCTTAAGAGAAGCCGTTTCAGAGAGCACCTCTACAACATAAATAAACACGCTCTCTGTCCGGTCTCCTAACATTTCAATAGCCCTAACCATGATGGTATCTCAGACATTGCAGTTACTGGTATACTCTATACCAGTAACACTGCAGATAGAATCTATATGCAGAACAAATTAATAACTAGATTTGGTACGTTGTCTCCATATGGATTGAAGCAAATCCACAATTTTACTCAGCTGCCATGTCTTTTTCCTGTTTGGTTTTTACAATTATGTTAAAATCACTTCCTTTCTACTACTCTTTATTTTGTTTTTGTCTGGTTTTAGCGCCCTCTCCTATATTTTTTCTGTTTTAGGTAGGATATGTATATTGATATTATCTAAATTTAATTTATACTTACTTAAATGTGTTTCATTTGTTTGTACTGATGAAGGCATGTGCTGAAACGTTTAATTGAGTATAATGTATAATTATTAAAGCGTAACTTATATTGTTCTATTGACACAATTTGTTTGTGTCTTATTAAGCTATTATCAAATAAGATTTGTTATCGGTAAAATAGCCTCTCCTTATCTATGGATCCAAATGGATAAATCATTAATTACTACCATACTTAAAGCTAAAAAAGGAATCGTTTTAAATCTATGAAAGGCATTTTCAATTATTTTACATAAATCAAGTCAATATGATAAAAATAAATTCAAACATATGTTTAACCACATTTATCAGTAAATCTCTTGTTTTTGTTACGTTGTTAAATACAGCGAAATTAAAATAAATATTTTGATTGCGTTACGTAATTTAGAATTTCCATCAGTGACTTTACTGATAATATCCCTCACCAATTACAGTTGATGGGTTCAACTGAACTTCACTTCCTTGGTCACTGGCTTGTAATATGCTTAAACTCATTTCTAATACTACCGGTACTTTCAAAGTCTGATACATATCTACAATCACAGGATCACCAATGATCCCTTTGCATTCAATCAGATAATTTTATCAGCCATGCAGAACATTTTAACTCTCGTAAAATAACCAATGATAGAATATAAATACATTTGGATTACTTCATTAACATGAGCAGTGGTTTACTGTCGGTTTTGTAAGGGTCCAAGTTTCACTTGCTTATGTTACAACTGGTCACTTTATATTTTTACTTTTAAAAATTTTCCGACTACTGAATTATGCCCTATTTCCTCCCGATATTTCTTTCATTTCATAAAGTTCCTAGGTATTTGAATTCGTGTGTTTTTTAAATTTTAATGACTTCATCTGTCTATTCTTCTCTTATTATAGTCATTTATTTCGTTTTTTTGGTTAACTTCCAACCCTGCTTATAGTGATTTTATGCTCGAAGCCTTATCATCGCGACAGTGAACGGGGATGCTTTAATTTTATTGGAGTTAATTCTTCTAATTCTATTCTTCTTATAACTCAACGCTAAAGACCCAGCGATTGCCTAAGACTATCAGAAAACACACATACTCTACAGTTATGAAGTAGCAACAAAAATAATTTGGGGGGGGGGGAGGTCGACGTCGTCACCACAACATGAGAACCACTGTTATAACTCTATCCAATTTTAGGTTAAACAGCATGTATCACAGTAAATCTCCTTGCTTAGGTCTAGTCTAATTTGAAATTCCTTTGAATAATTCTCCCTGAACCTTGATTTTGTTTTTTAAGTTATTTAATGTGGTTTTTCATAGAATTGATTACCTCTGAAGTTTCTTCTAGAGTTGACTAGTTTATTAAAGGGTCTGGTCCTCCATTTGGTGGTTGATAATCTTCATCTTGTCTATTGTCTGCACTTATGTCCTCAAAATATACAGCCCACCTCTCCAGTACTTTACTATTTTCCTTAATTGATTCTCCCTCCTGACTCTCACACATTTGCAGTCTAGCTTGGTATCCATTCCTTTTATCTTTATGTACATTGCTCTGATGTTTCCCTCCCTTGATAAGTCTTCTTTTATTTTTAGGGCTTTCCTCTGGCTTTGTTCCTTTCTTCAACAGTCTGTCTGCATTCATTATCAAATCAGACTACTCTATTGTTAGATTGCTGGAATCCTCCTACTTTTTCTGATGTTTTCACAGCATTATTTTGGCCATTGTGAATAATGCTTAGTCTCTGCTTATATTTAAGCCTTACAAGTAGATGGTCAGAGTCTGCATCTGCTCCTTGATAGCTTCTTACATCTAGTATGTCTGATCATTAAAACTATTGATTAAAATGTGGGTAATTCAATCTGGTGAGTTCCAAGTAACTTTATGTTTGTATATTTTTTAGTGGAAACTTGGTGCTGCTAACTGACATCTCTTTTATGGAAGCAGAGTCTATGGGTCGGATCCCATTGCCATTGGATTCTTTATGCAGACTTTACCTTGCTAATATAGTTGGCATTGAAGTCGTCAATCACTATTTTAATATAATGTGGTGGTGCCTCTTTGTAGATCTTTTTCCCAACCTTCCATATCTTTGATGGGAGCATGAACGTTGATAAATGTTAGATTAAGCATTTTTCCTCATAAAGAGCACAATATTTCATTCTCAGATCTACTGCAGTTGGGAATCCAAGCATGGATATATAAAAGCATCAGTTCTGAGTGGAATCCAGTGGAATGAAGTTTAGGGATGAATAGGAAAATACCATAAAAATGTGACTGTCATGAAATTTTTCAGATATTATAATTAAAAGGTTATCCTCTAAATCAGCGTTCTCAACCTATGGGTCGCCTCAGACCATTGGAAAACACACATTTTCGATACCGATGGTCTTAGAAACCCATTGATTTGGTCCGGCTAAAAAAACAGATATGTCAGAAATTTTCATTATGATTTGAGACGAATTTGTTACGAAACTGAGTGCAATTTCCGTATCTAACAACACTGTCCATAGAAAAACAGATGACATGTCTGTTGGTATTCTTGATCAGGTAATCCAGGAAATTAAATATGCTCCACTTCCAATATTTAGTATCAGGCTTGATGAATCTACAGACGTTGCAAACTGTTCGCAGTTACTAGTCCACGTGAGGTATATTAATGATGGTGATTTTAAGATGAGTTTCTTTTTTGCAAAACTCTTGAAGCGGCAACTAGTGCACGTGATGTATTTGACACAATTTCGGAAAGATCATAAGATCTCTTGGGAAAGGTATTGTGGTGTTTGCACAGATGGTGCTCGGGAAAGAAGTAATGAAAAGTGTCGTAAGTTCTTTCAATTTTGTAAAGGCAAGCACTTTAAACATTCAACTGTGCAACGAGTTGATGCATCGAACAATGAGATGGTTGTTGGAAGGAACAGTTTTAAAATGTGTTTTTGAGCTTCGTGATGAACTCAAAACTTTTTTAAATCAGAAAGCAATTTCGCAGTTCGAAGCTCTTTTTAGTGATAAAGATGAACTGCAGAAAACAGCTTACTTGGTTGACATCTTTGCCATCTTGAATGAGTTAAATTTATCACTCCAAGGACCAAATGCAACATCCCTCAATTTCCCAAAAAAGATGTGATCATTTAAATTTTAATTTCAGCTTTACCTAAAAAAAATTTGATGAAAATAGAATGTATGCGTTGCCCATATTATCTTGTTTCATGGCATTGAACCAGACAAAGGGATTAGAATGATAAACTCTGTGAAGGAACACTTGCACATGCTTACAGATGAAATTTCATCGTACTTTCCAAATCTGCCTCACACCCCATTTGCACTTGCCAGAAGTCCATTCACAGTCAAAGTTGAAGATTTTCCAGAGTCAAGATGAGTTCATTAAAATTATTGACAGCGATACTGCGAGAAATGATTTCTGGATCAAGTGTTTGCAGTCATACCCTTTTCTGTCTGTGTTGGGCTTTCCTCTTCCTTTCTAACAACATATCTTCGTAAATCAAGGTTTTCCAGCGTGTTGGTAATCAAGCCAAAAGAAAGAAGTAGACTTGTTGTGGAAGATCATCTTCATTGTGCTCTTGCAAAGACTGCCCCTAGCATTTCTGATCTGGTTAGAAAGAAGCAATCTCAACCTTCGCACTGACGTTGGCTTTTACGCATACTGTCGCAAAATGTTATGAAGTAGCAATGAAAATAATTTTAAGGTTGGGGGTCACCACAACATGAGGAACTATGTAAAGGGGTCGAGGCATTAGAAAGGTTGAGAACCACTGCTCTAAATAACCATATTTTTTTTATGACTATGAAATTTGATTCATTTTTTAATTTGATAAATACATGTAACAATGACTATTGCTCGTTTCATTATATTTAATAAAATCTTAACTCATTCCCTCCTGCAATGCTACTTCGGTATTTAATTTATTTGCCTGAGAAAGGGAAGTAACCCCGCTTTGAAATTGTTTACATTTTTTAAATATTTATTTAAGCTACTAAATATTATTTAATTTTAATGAATTAAGAACAAATGCAACAAAAAATGAATAAGGTTTAATATAAATATAACATTAGCGGGAAAAAAAATAACGAACAATGACCAAAAAAAATCAATTTTCGGCACCTCGGACGAACACATGCTACATATAGACGCGCCATACTAAAGCACACTTAGTTTTAAAGCGAAAAAAGATAAAAACTTTCGGTTTTTAAATTAAAATCACGCTGAACCACGCCATCGCCGGAAGTCTCAAGGGATGCGAGATTTCATTGCTATTTTTAAATAGATATGAGAAAGGTGTGTCGCTATCGGGACGCATTTGGAAGCATCCGGCGAAACCTGTAAAAGACGCATTTAGTCGCAAACGTCGGGAATGAGTTAAATAAATACTATTGCTCATTTTATATTTACTATTTTTAGTTTAAGCGCAAGTTTTCACTAAAGCTATTTTTTTTCAAAATATTTTGCTGTATTAATGTTGAACATTTCCTATACATTTACTATTTGCTATACCCAGGCGGCCCAACTTATCACACTCATTCATTTCATAGTAAAAGTTCACATACCTTATTGTCCAAAGTTGTCATTTAATGGATTGATTTCTGTGAAATGGAAGATCATTGGAACATGTCCTGTTGAGGTGTGGTTTCTCTTGACTATTCATCTTGTGATAGCTCTTGACCATTCACTCCTGTTGAAGAATGATTACAGCTAATGAAGAAGGAATGCTTAATAAATTTAGCATGTGTATTAGTATCATTTCGAACTCCTTTTACCCATCAAAATTTACCTCACATTTAACACACTAGCACAGTGGTTCTCAAACTTATTCAAATAAAGTTAAACTTTTCTTTTAACCAGGAGGGTTGTTAGTTTTGACCAATGATTATCATTATTGTTAAGATATTGTAAAACCCCCACCACTTAAGCAGTTCTTCACAACAATTTTTGCCCCACTCCCTATCTTAACACACAAAAAGGTTTCATATCACCACCTCCCATATTCCCTTATAGAAAAAGCATTAAAAAAGTATCGGATATTTCAAATTTGAGGCATGCTAAGGTCTCAGTAAAGTGTAGTGACCTTGAAAAAGTGTCCCATCTAACATTAATTACACCCCCCCCCAACACATTTCCAAACCCTTATAATAATAGTAAATAAGGTTTGTTTACATTTTTCATTTCTACTCAACTCATACTGTGATATCTACTT
>CAXITT010000057.1:1760837-1785598 GCA_964033795.1 Lymnaea stagnalis
ATATTTTAATACAGAATAAAAAGCGTAATGAACAAAGTTAGGCTTAGGTCCATTAATTCACATAGAACCTATACCGTTGTCTAACCCTATTGATATTCATATAGCTTATATAAGGAAAATTGAACTGGGCTCCCCGGCCCCAGAAATTGATATTATGAGTTCAGTACCCTTCGGTATTTGAATATGGATAATAAAGTATATGTGTACTAACTTTGGTCAATATCCATCTACTCATGTAGGAGTATTTGTTTCTAATTATTTTTATACAGCTCAAATAAGGAAAAAAACGAATGGAATGTTATAAAAAGTTCATAACCCCTAAAGATTTCCTTCTGGATAATGATGGATATATGTGCCAAGTTTGGTCAAGATCCATCAATCCATGCAAAAGCCTTTGTGGAACAAACACACACAAAAAATTTCACTTTTATATATATATATGATATGATGTTATATTATTTTGTTTCAGTTAACCCAATGTCAAATGTAAACAATGCTGTATCCTTGGCTATAGAGATGAAACCATCAGTTGAGTTCCCTTTTCAATGAAAAGTTGAAGTAAAAGTAATTGAGGCAGATTGTTTTCCATTTTTATGTCTTTTTATTTAGATTGTAAATTTTGTGTTTGAGCTAAATTAATTAAATTTAAATATATTTTGACAGCATCTATGATGGGCAGATGTTGATGAGTATGATTATGATTACAATGACTGTGGGGCTCAAAGTGGATTTGTGCATTTAGACCAGACATAAAAAGCATACTGCTTACTGATGAATGTTTAAACAAGAGAGATATAAGGAGATTTCAAAAGCAAATTGACTTTTTCAAACTCTAATTTACTGCAAATTTGCTTGCATAGATTTGTTAGTACGCAATGTGCAGGACAATGAACCAAAGAAACTTTGTTTTATAAAATTGGTATAACATCATTGAAGAGTTTTATCAACTAAGAGGAATTATTATGAATACAGTACTTATTCAAATATTTATTAGACAAGACTGTGGTCCAGGAAATCCTTATCTGATGAAATATGACTAAGGACAGATTTAAAGGCCATACTGAAAATAAAGGAGACAAACTGTGCAAAATTGGGAGACTCTTATTATCTCAATGCAAAATAAAAAGAACTGTATCAGCATCATAAAAATGTAGCAATTAATGAACACTTTAGGAGACATAGGACATTATGACACTTAGGCTGCGCTCTCTCCCTTGTACTGTATACAATATATACCAATGATATTCAAAGCTCAAGCGACACCGTTCTAATCTTAAAATTTGGTGATGATGCAGATCTGTTTACCCTCAAACTCTTAAAATCGTAGAAAATCATCACAAAATCGTTCAATAAGGTACGTTAAATTTATAGTAAAAAATAAACAGTATATACAACCTATACACCTAAAAATCGTACATTGTACGCCAAAATCGTAAGAGTAAACAGGTCTGATGATGCCACCATCATTGGCTTAATATCTGAAGGAGAAGGCTTATACTTATACCGCAACTTAGTTACAAGCTTTATCAATTGGTGCGATTTTCTCCAGCTGAATGTCTTAAAAACAAAGGAAAGGTTGTTGATTTCAGGAGGTGGGAACAGCAGATTAAAGATCTTCACTTAAAAAATCAAAGTGTAGAGAAAGTGGGGGCATATAAGTACTTGGGTGTCACCATAAATAATAAGCTAACATGGCATGAGCACGGCCAAATGCTGTATAAGAAATTCAACCAAAGACTGTTCTACCTCAAAAAAATGTCCTATTTCGGCGTAAACAAACAAGTCGATAACTTATTCTACAGTGCAACAATTGGAAGCCTACTCAATTTCACTATTACCTGCTGGTTTGGGAATTCAACGTCTGATATTAAACACAGCATAAACCGACTAATCAAAAAAGCTAGGAACATAACACAAACTAAACATCCTTCACTGGAAGAACTATTTGAAGAAAGATGTTATTGTAAAATTAAACACATTTTGGATGATACATCCCACCCTCTTCATCACAGATACTTAGGATTGGCCTGCTCGGTACGAATTCTTTCCATCAGGGCAAGAACTGAAAAATACAAAATTCCTTTGTTCCCCAATCTGTACTAATTTACCAGCGTGCTCCCCCTGAAGTCACAAATCTTAATGAGGACTAATATGTCCCTGATATGGTTAAGAGAACTCACTGAATGGCTGCTAGTGAAAAAATTTATTACAAATGGCTTGTGTTCAAATTGGTTTTTTTTATATGTGCTGAAAATGTACAATGCAATCTTAAAACATTTCCATTCGTTTGGATCAATAAAAGAATCTTAACTTATCTTTGACGATGTACCAGTTACTTTATTCTTAAAGTCAGACATTTTTACATATGCGCTGCAACATGACAACAAACAAAATTTAAATTGCATTACCAAAACAAGGGTAAAAGGGTCAGAGTATATATCAGATCCTTTGATTGGGATACATTTTTATGTTTTAATAAAGAAAGAAATTGTTTTCAAGAATGTATATGCATCATCTGGATGACAGATTAGATAATCTGATTGATATCTTTGTGATTTAAAATAAAAAAATTAACTTACTAAAATGTACCTTTTTTCTTAGCTTTTATTCGAATTTAATACTTGCTAATAATTTTCTAAGTGATAATTACATGCATATGTTTGAAAATTATTTTTTTTAAATTATAATTTTGACTTTTTGTGGCATTATTTCCTTGATTGATACGTCGTCCACAAAGTGAGTCTATTCTTTTGAAAAATGAACATTTGTTGTAGTATTGAATATATGGTAATAAAATATAAAATATAAATTTTACTAATATAATTGGAAGCAATCTTTTTTCCCCTTCTTTGTAAAGCTGTGATGTTATGTCGACTCAAAAATGTTTTGTTGTGCCTAAAAATAATAATAAATCTACTTTGGAAAGTATATGTTGAACAAACACCTAATATCAATTACAGAGCATGCAATTATCTTTAGCTACAAAATTACACCTATGAGACACTGATAGATAGTTGTAATATAAAAAATTTGAAAAAAGTGCCGTTTTTTGAGAGTTAATAACTGCAGTAATTACAGTAAATTAAGTTTTAGAACATGCTCAAAATGAATTATTATTCCTGTGGGGCGAACAACCCACCTTATGTACACACCCCACATTATGCATATACATCACAAGGTGACACCCAACTTGATGCAGTTTGAAGATTATGGGAGACATTAACTCAGAGATAGGCATGTATTTACATTTCAAGGGGCGGCGAGTTGAAAAGAACCTTTCAGTTTTAACTCCTCCATTAGCAGGTCATCAAACCTTTTAGATGATTAGGTGGGGTAAGTTCTTGTGCATACTTATCTTCCAGCGAGAGCCTCCCTAGGTGGCAGATAAGGGAAACCCACAGGATATGATGGCTACTAAGGAAATAAAATAGCCGGGGTGTACCAAAATAGAATCTTCTTGGAAATGGGGGGGGGATCCAAAAATAAAGGCACTACCTAGAGAGCTTAAAGGAGCAGATGGTTGAGGGCTAACAACGCAGCCATGTAAAAATATGTTACAAAATCCAAACCACAAACAAGAACCAGGAATGATACTAATGGACTGCAATTCTGAACTTAATAAGACTGGTTAGAGCAGGAGCCTTAGCCAAACTAATAGAGTAACTAAAAAAAAAAAGTAAAATGTCTATTGCTGCATTACAAGAAATTAGATAGGAAAATTTCAGGCATCCTCAGAACTTTTGTCAGGTAAATAGAAAAGCAAGAGAGAGAGCGAGACAAGCAAAAAAATATAAAAAATCGGGAGAGGTAACAATCAGGTTAGGTAAAAGGAAATGAGTAAACCTGAAAAAAAGATGCATTGTTACGCTGCATCCCCCTTTCAGGTTTTCCCATACTTTGTTTCGATCCTTTCCTTTTAATAAAAAATAGTTTTAAAGGTTAGAAAATGTAAAAAATATAGTCAGTGTTGGTTAGAAAATGTAAAAAATATAGTCAGTGTTGTTTACTAAGGCTGGCAACCTACAAAATCATCAACAAATTAATAGCAAGAAAACTGAAAAGGTTTACTCAACATATTCTAGGTGACTATCAATTTGAATTCAGACAGAATAGACCCACCACAGATCATATCTTGACCACCAGATGTCTCCAGAAGAAATGCTAAGAATACAACATCCCCATACACCAACAATATGTGGACTACACAACAGCTTAGACAGGAAATATCTGTATGATGCACTATAGAAACTTGGAGTTTCTAACAAACTTATCTGGCTTTTACATGACGATGGCTACCTCCAAAAAAGAATCAAAGTACAGGAAGAGTACTTAAGCCTTTGAGGAACTTTCATATTAATCATGGCCTCTGAGTCAAGGACACTCACTAGCATGTATCCTATTTAACATCCCTTTAGAAAGTGATATGAGAAACATGCATGTGCGCACCAAATGAACTACCGTATCACAAACAACTTCCAGAGAAACATACATGTGAGCACAGGATGAACTATCACAAACAACGTATCAGAATCTCAACCATCAGGACACCAACCAACTTTAAAAAGCCCAACCAGTGCAGGAAAACTACCATGGTCCTATACACAACTTTTATTATCATAAGACCAGTGGTAATGCACAACAGCCAGACAAAAGAAGAGAACCTGTTCAATACCTGGAAAATCCTCAGAAAAATATACAGTCCAGTGTTAGATAATGATGGATGGGTATGTATATCCCCTGGGGCTCTGGTTGACAAGTTTGATGTATCCTATTTAACATCCCTTTAGAAAGTGATATGAGAAACATGCATGTGCGCACCAAATGAACTACCGTATCACAAACAACTTCCAGAGAAACATACATGTGAGCACAGGATGAACTATCACAAACAACGTATCAGAATCTCAACCATCAGGACACCAACCAACTTTAAAAAGCCCAACCAGTGCAGGAAAACTACCATGGTCCTATACACATCTTTTATTATCATAAGACCAGTGGTAATGCACAACAGCCAGACAAAAGAAGAGAACCTGTTCAATACCTGGAAAATCCTCAGAAAAATATTCAATTCAGTGTTAGATAATGATGGATGGGTATGTATATCCCCTGGGACTCTGGTTGACAAGTTTGTAGTGACTTGCTGACCAAAGAGGTGCTGCCCCCTAGCGCTAGACTGGGAACAAAACCACCATTATTGTTTGAGCCTGCCCTGGCAGACAAAGAATGTGCATGGTATCTGCCAAAAATGGAAGCACTTACAGGGCTACCAGCTGTGGAAAATCTGCAGCTGGAAATAAAACGGCAGAAACAGGGTTGGGAGCATGATTGTTGCCCTTTAAGGATACGAGGCATGAGGTGGGTAGTGGCAACTCATGCCAATGGTTCTATTTACATAGCAGTTAAGGTAGTTGTACCTAGGCAACCGTTTCATTCCAGCCGCTTTGTAAATTAGTTGCAAGGTAGAAACCCACTGTAGAAATCTCTATTCTACGGCGTAAGACATTCCCAGGGATGGGCAGGGTAAGATCTTAGGATGTAAATACACCATCCCGGCTCCTGATGCAGTGAGAGAAGCGTCACCGGCCTACCGGATGTCCTTGTGCTGGGGTGACCTCCACTGGTACTTGATCGAGTGGGTGCGGGCGGGGGCTGTCCTGGCAAAGGGAGATCTCCAACGTTCTCCTTCAAAGCCTGATAACTCAGGCTTGGGGAGTTAGGGTGTGTGTGCTTTGGGGAAGGCATAATGAGCTAATGTACTAGCTTAACAACCCGCTTATGCAATTTCCTAATGAACATTTTCAGTACCGGAACCATCCGTAGTTGCTGCAATTTAAAGGTGCAGGCTGCTTTGGACAAGAAACCGTGAAAAGATATTAGATTGTAGAGCAGCAAAAGTGATCTACAGACAGAAGCCTAGGGGTTAACGGCTCATCTGTTAACCAAGACTGATATGGATTGAATTGTAAAGGACTAAAATCACCTGGAAGGTGTATAGTCATGGATCAGCTTAAAAGGGAGGATGTTGTAGAGCAGACGAGCATATCAGGCCACCTCTGATGATGATGTCTGAATGGAAGGATGTGGTGAAACAGGCCAGGGCCTTACTAATGATCAGCATTAACAAATTGATCTGTTTATCTATCTCTATTGCTCCCATTTAGCGGCATACTTATTATTATAATTATTTAATTTGAATTTGGATGTTGTTTAAGAATGATCAACACATAATTAAGTCTAGACATGGCTATAAATCAAATTTCAGCATGTACTGTAGATACCTATTCAAAGGCCTATTTACACAAAAAATATTTCAATGGTATAAGTGGGCTTTTGAGTCGGTCACAGGAGATTTTCTCCAGGTACATTGATTCTATTATAAAAAAAAATAAGATTGCGTCTGTATGTGCGCATATGACTGATTCTGTTCAGTGAAGTTACGGTATATATTTGTAGAAAAGTGAAGTGAGTCGCTGCTATACATAATACTGAATATTTAATAGTTTTTAAGTCTTTTTAATAAGCAATTATCATTTTTAAGGTTTCGCTGAAAACCTTTAAAATAATTTCCCAGCCAAAACTGAAAGAGTACACTAATAAGCAGATTACACACTTTTCAGGGTTTTCCTGGCCAAAAACTAAGATTGTGGTCGGCTTATGATCCATTGGGAATAAATTACCAAGATCTCAATCATGGCAAGTTACCTCAAGATTAATTACCCAGAGTGATAAATCAAGCATCAAGTTAAAATGTTTTTAAAAAAATAAAAAAAAATTTTTTTTTTAAATTAGTGGCATAGGTAATGAAAAATAAATAGAATAAAAAGGACTGTATTTACCTGAAATAAAATGTTGACCAGTCATTGTCCTGGCATGTCATGATTCATCCTGCACATTCATCATAAGAGCAGCTGTGAATTCTGGCAGTGATGGGGGTCTTCAAGTGATCTTTGTGAAAACAACTTTAACCTTGAAGTAAAATAATACATGAATTAGTAGAAGACAGAAACTTTACTATATTCAAGCGCAAGCTTGAATTAATATGAAAACAATATCATACGAACAATTTTAACCTGATAGTTACCATCATAAAAAGTAACAAAAAAATTAATCACACACTTGGTGTAATCATTGCTTTTACTTTTACACCAGCCATGTTTGCATGGGTGTTGCGAAAAAAAATTATTGTTTGTCAAAGGGAAAGTTGAATAGCTTTGTTTATTTAATCTATTAAATAGTTTAAAAGTCCAACCACTATTGGAATTAGTGAGTATTCACGCTCTTTAAATTCAAGCTCTTTAGTATTTAGGGAGGTGGTGTTAAATGAACAAAAGAAAACCTTCAAAATGGTTAAATCAAGCTCAGTGCAAGACTTTAACTACAACTGCATTAGAGTAGAGAATCTTTAAAAATTTTATTAAGATTTTTTGTCACAGATCAATGGTAATATAATTCTAACCTGCAAGATGTAACTCTTGATTATTACTACTATGATTTTAACCAAAAAAATGTATGCCCCGTAGCTACAGATGAATCTAAATTTAAGAAGCAATCAATCTAAATAGCAAAAATGCACTCAATATATCGGAAGGAAATTTAGATTTTTTAGGGATTTTTATCAAATTTTAACTAAATTAGGAATGTGCAAGACTATACCCCAACCTAATCAGTGAAACTAACCATTCCGATACCGTCTTTTGATATTTTTTACATGCACTAGCGGGATTTATCTTTATATCAAGTGCATTCAAAGGATCGAGATACTAATATTTATTATTGGAAGGGGGTTAGGATGATGCTAGGTGTTAAGTGAAAATGTAAAGATAGGTGTTTATTGACTAGGACAGAGGTTCCCAAACTGTGTCCTGCTGCAACCTGAAGTGTTAAAAAATTAATGGACTAAATGCAAGCCATTTATAATTAAGTACCCAGCCAAAACTGAAAGAGTAGACTAATAAGCAGATTACACAATTTTCAGGGTTTTCCTGGCCAAAAACTAAGATTGTGGTCGGCTTATGATCCATTGGGAATAAATTACCAAGATCTCAATCATGACAAGTTACCTCAAGATAAATTACCCAGTGTGATAAATCAAGCATCAAGTTAAAATGTAAAAAAAAAAAAAAAAATTTTTTTAAATTAGTGGCATGGGTAATGAAAAATAAATAGAATAAAAAGGACTGTATTTACCTGAAGTAAAATGTTGACCAGTCATTGTCCTGGCATGTCATGATTCCTCCTGCACATTCATCATAAGAGCAGCTGTGAATTCTGGCAGTGATGGGGGTCTTCAAGTGATCTCTGTGAAAACAACTTTAACCTGGAAGTAAAATAATACATGAATTAGTAGAAGACAGAAACTTTACTATATTAGAGCGCAAGCTTGAATTAATATGAAGACAATATCATATGAACAATTTTAACCTGAAAGTTACCATCATAAAAAGTAACAAAAAAATTAATCACACACTTGGTGTAATCATTGCTTTTACTTTTACACCAGCCATGTTTGCATGGGTGTTGCGAAAAAAAATTCTTGTTAGTCAAAGGGAAAGTTGAATAGCTTTGTTTATTTAATCTATTAAATAGTTAAAGTCCAACCACTATTGGAAAAATGAACAAAAGAAAACCTTCAAAATGGTTAAGTCAAGCTCAATGCAAGACTTTAACTACAACTGCATTAGAGTAGAGAATCTTTAAAAATTTTAATAAGATTTTTTGTCACAGATCAATGGTAATATAATTCTAGCCTGCAAGATGTAACTCTTGATTATTACTACTATGATTTTAACAAAAAAAATGTATGCCCCGTAGCTACAGACGAATCTAAATATAAGAAGCAATCAATCTAAATAGCAAAAATGCACTCAATATATCGGAAGGAAATTTAGATTTTTTAGGGATTTTTATCAAATTTTAACAGATTAGGAATGTTCAAGACTATACCCCAACCTAATCAGTGAAACTAACCATTCCAATACCGTCTTTTGATATTTTTTACATGCACTAGCGGGATTTATCTTTATATAAAGTGCATTCAAAGGATCGAGATACTAATATTTATTATTGGAAGGGGGTTAGGATGATGCTAGGTGTTAAGTGAAAATGTAAAGATAGGTGTTTATTGACTAGGACAGAGGTTCCCAAACTGTGTCCTGCTGCAACCGACATTAACATTAATATCTGCTGAAGCGTGACTGAGCAGGACGCTCTTGCACGGCCGCTCACGAAGAACAGCGTCCAAGACCCCGGTCCGACGTATTCGTAACCGTTAAAGTCAAAACCAGGATCAGGGACCCCCCCATTGGTAAGCAATGGACGCGGATTAGCCTGGCTCGTGTAAAAAATTAATGGACTAAATGCAAGCCATTTATAATTAAGTTGGTATGTTTCACTAGTTCTCCAACCTACTTGGTACTCTGTGTACTTATTAAGTAGCAGTTGGTTTTGTGCAGTGTTTATGCTGTATCATCTGTTTTGACAGATTCAAGTGAAATTATTGAGGTATTTCTTCTTGTATAAGTATAAGGTTTAAAAAATGGATTAGATTGTTTGAAAAGTGCTATTTTACAGTGCACTAAGAATGTGGCATAGAGCAAAATTGATAAGACATGGGTGCAGCAACGGTGCTGAGACTCCAAAACGCTTGGGAAACTCTGGACTAGGATATTTGAAATTCATGTACTAGCAGCATTGATAGAATCAACTTTGGTGGTTGATACAAACTAAAATAAGTACAAGTCATTTGCTTGAGGTAAGAACAAGGTTTTATGATCGTTCTTTAATAATATCTTAAGTAATTCTTGGACTATTGTGGCAGAAAATTTGTTTTCTCTTTGAGAATACCAAGGATTATGTAATAATTCTCTTGTGAAATGTTGTCTGGAAGGATCATGATGGATCCCGATCCCGCCGGGTAGAATCCCGGTCTTAGTGGGATCCCAGTAAGATCCCATTTTCGGTGGTATCCCAATCCAAATGAGATCCCATTTCCGGTGAGAACCAGATCCCGGTAAGATCCCATTTCTGGTGAGATGCCATTTCCGGTGAGATACAGGTCACAGTAGTTATAAGGAACTCTCATACTTGGCATACGTAGGAAGTTTACAAGCCACATAGCAATTGTTACAAGCGCCTTACGAGAAATTCCATAGTTGTATTAACGTTATTTGTTGCCTCACAAAGTTCGCGTATAAATCAAATGCTGCACCATTTAAAATTTCTGTTGGATCAACAATTTCAATTATTGTCTCTTGGTCGTCCTACCATTTTGAACAAAATGATCCCACTACCAGCAATACCTCAAAACGAGTCCGTCTTATTCTATATAATCACTAGCCCTCACCCTCATTAATCCCACTACCAGCAATACCTCAAAACGAGTCCGTCTTATTCTATATAATCACTAGCCCTCACCCTCATTTTACTCAGCGCAAATCAGTCACCATTAATAAGCGCATTTGCATAAGAAAAAAGGGGAGGGATGCTCAAATTAGAGCTGAAAAGTCATGGACAACGTATTTGCAGCCATCAGGATGAGATGATTATCAATAAATGATCAGAAAATCCCCCTTTCCTGCAACATCCACAAATATTTTTTTTTAAAGTCGACACGTGATCACACATTGGCACATATTCATGGACCCCCCCCCACCCTCCCATTTTATCAGCTCCACTCCAGGACAATGATGACGTGTCCCTGCTGCCTTAGTCGGTGATCCACTTCTAATCCCCACCCCCACCAAGACTTCAAGGGACAACCCGTATTCTCGAGCGCTCTGAGAGGAAAAAAAAAAGAAAGTGGGGGGTGGAGAAGGGGGTCACTCGTGTGTTTTGTGATCATGCCTAGTTTGAAAATTTTGTTTAGCATACTAACTTATAGGTGGTTAAAAATCTGGCCATAGGGTGAAAAACAAATTTTAAAAAAATGGGGCTATGTAACTTTGGTTGGGGGAAGTTTATATACTCTTTAAAAATCAAATAAAAACAAAAAGGCGATTTAAAATTCAGTATTATAGTTGACTACAACTGCCTAGATACTTCGCCGAAGCAAGGGACACTCCTAGTAGGTACTCCAACTAAAATGTTCAAATGCATCTGACACAGACATAGACCATATCATAGGAAAGAGCTGGCTTTAAGCTTTACAATGACACCAAGAAATCTTTCTATCACTTATAGGAGAAATGAGAAAAGTAATGAATTTTTTTTAGTGATTTATTTTTCCCCACTATTCGGCTTTGCATTTAATTTTTAAAACTGTGATGGCATTATTACTCTTTTTGTACTATTTTGCTTGTATCTTTTTGGCTATTAAAGTTAAAGCTCTCAAATTTGGAGGAGACATTTACAATACAATGTTTAACAGAATAAATTCTGAATTAACTTATTATATGACTTTATGAGCATATGGCGTGGATAACGATAATTGTCAAAAAATGTATTTGTACAAAAATGACATAATTACTAAACCATTAAAGCTATTCCTATAAAATTTTCAATACAAACAGATAATGTCCATCTAAAAGTAAGGTAAATTTAACATAAATGTAATGCAGATCAGAAAAAAGTAGGCATAAAAAAATATATATATCAAGTTGAATTAAGCTAAGTCTACTACTTAATTTCTGGTAGAGACTCCACCAGACGCAATTTTCATGATTACCACTGAGCATCCAATTATCTACAAGAATGGGCAAATTAAAAGTCCCCCCAACCTACCCCAACAATTTTATCAAATTTTCAAAACAGTCACCACATGGGTGTTTCTTCCCTGGATATCATTTTCAAGATGGCCGAATCCACCTCAGCAAATCATTTTTAAATCTTAAGCAATCTGATTAATAAACAATGTTAAAAAGCACTATTTTAAGTTATTTGAGATTAATATTATTAACAAAGAATACATATGAATAGATATTTAATTGTATTTCTTTATTTAAATAGTGAAACTTCCCCTGCCACATAACAGGCCTATTAGGAAGTTTGGCCTTAGCTACCTGACACATTTGTAACATGGAAATATTAAGAAAAGTACATTTTATCTTCATAATAGATTTAAAATTAAGATTTCTTTAGTATTTAGATGAATTTATACTTTGAAATGCTTCACACACACAAAAATACTTTGTTTTATCTTTTTAAAGGCATATCAAATGACACCATAATGTTAATCATATTTGCAATTTGGAGGCCTTAGTTGAAGCAGCACAATTCTTTTTTAATTGTAGGGATTCTATGAAAAATTAATGCTACAATTAGCCTAAAGAATATAGAATTGAAAGATACCCCCTATGCAAGAAAAACTCATCCTATAATCTACATATATTGAACATTAATATCCAAAATTCATTTGCTATCGGCGATATAGAATAAATTACATTTTTTAATGGACACATTGGTTCACCCTTCCTTATGCTACTTATTATTTTTCCCCTTTTCAATACAAACAATTTGATATACATGACCCTATATTTTGAAGAATATTGTTCATGTTGGGTTCATATTCAAATATGACATATGAAATTTTACGCCATTTTGAATATTAATGAGCTCATCTTGCGAACCATAGAATTTATTGTATGACGTCTGTTTGGATAATGTTATTACGATCACGGATATATATGGTTTGTTATGGTTATCTTCATTAAGTCATTAAATAACTTCAATTTACTGCTCTTTTTTAACATATCTCCCAAATCTCTGCCCAATTTTTATTGGCCGGCACAACGTACACCGCGGCGGTGTACCTAGCAAAACTATTGACTTTGGCCTGCGCACACCGCGGCGGTGTACCTAGCTAAATCATGGCCTGTGGCCTGCGTACACCGCAGGGATTTAAAGTAGCAAAACTATGGTCTTTGCGAGCCTTTGCGAGACTTGTAGATTTAATGTTATACTCTTGTTAAAACTGAAAACTATTTATTTAAAATTCGTTTATTACCTTGGGAAGATTTTGAGTAAGTTCCACGCTTATGTGGCAAAGTACATGTAAAGCATTTCTTATTATTTTTAGGAAGGGAGGGGGCTGGGGGTGTAATGTTAAACCATGATTTATTTTTAAAGTTAACCACATTATTCCCCCCTCCCCAAATATATTGAAATACAAATATATTTATTAATTGTTGTAAGTTTTATCATATGATTGTGAATCTTAATAGGCATAAAAAGGGTAGCTAATTTGAAATTATTCTCTCATGCCCCCCCACCCAGTTGTTTTTTATGGGGGGGTGGGGGGGGTGGGGATTATAAATATAACATTGTATGCGATCCCTCGGGGCGTGGTGTAAAAATGAATGGGAAGCCAGTGAATCTATTTTGTTAGCACAAAGATGTAATTATGCTACAAATACACTACGGGAAGAGAATCACATACTCATACATTAATCATGAAGTTAAAGTTGTCCGAGGCATTGTCATTGTGATACCAAGCGTGTGTCAACACAAAACAGCAGTAAGATGATAAATTCGAAACACTGCAGTGATTTTTAAAAGTCTCTTAACAGTAATTAAATATTGATTTAGTTTTACATTGGCATTACACATTAGTAAAAAATGCCGGCGGAAAAGGGGGGGGGGGTGCAAAAGATAAGTTTGTTGTGCCAACGTCCTTTGTGGACAAACCCTATCCAGAGTCGTAATTTGTGAATGCCCCCTTTTTGGTTAAGCCTCTGCCCATAACTCATCACCACCCCCACCCCCCGGCAAGGATCGATTTCTTAACAATTAAAAAAAAACAAATACAAAAACTTTGACATAGCGCAAATCCTGTCCCAAGCCCAATGTGCAATGGTTTCTGTGAGAAAATGTCGCGTTTTACCCTGAGAATAGCACATGCCATTCTGGAAACAAAGGCCGTCATGAACAGGTAAACGCAGACCTATGGCTTTGCTATACAGTTTGTTACCACTCCGCAAGTTTCTAATATCGAGGTGTTTTCATAAGTTTTGCTGTGAGACTGAGTGTTGTGAATGAACCTTTGATATCGTATGTACATTTTGACAATGCATAAGGCATAGTGAAAGCAAGATGGTTCAAGGTTGAAATACGACCATGCACATTAATGACATTAATATTCATATGATATTAATGATATACTGGTATTTTCTTTGGGTGTTCGTAAAAGTAAAATGTAAATATTCAACTACACGAAGAATGTTGAAATACAATAGAATATCACTTAGTACATTAATGACATTAATATTCATATGATATTAATGATATACTGGTATTTTCTTTGGGTGTTCGTAAAAGTAAAATGTAAATATTCAACTACACGAAGAATGTTGAAATACAATAGAATATCACTTAGTATTCATAATGTTTCTCTTACACATGTTACATACACTATACGTGCGCTTTTAGAAACTTTAAGTTTGTTTTCTGTCTAAAGTCTTATTACTAAATTTACCGGTATTTTCAAAGTCAGAGGCCGGCACAACTTGTTGAAACACTTATATATATATATACGTATTTAATATAATACTTATACATATATTTAAATTGTTTAATTTGCTACAAAATATTTTTAAACTTAAGTGGGAGGAAAAAAAAACTCTATCCCCTACTGGGAATTGATCTCGAACTACATTATCGCCAAGCGTCCACTCTACCACTTGACCACACAAGATCTTCTCTACTAAGCATATCTTAAAACCAGGCCATTGGTACATTTTTGCCGCAGTGTAACCAGGCCAAAGCCCACGATTTCACTAGGTACACCGCCGCGGTTTACGCAGGCCAAAGCCGATGGTTTCGCTAGGTACACCGCCGCGGTGTACGCATACACTTCGATTTTTATTTTAGTCACTTTAAATTTTGCTATATGTCTCAATTAACAGAGTTATCCCAAAATAATTCTTGAAAAAAATCATAACTTTCTTTAGAATTGACCTACGAACATAAATTTGGTATCAATGAATTGCATTTTTCAGGCCCTATCTAACCAACTAGCTCTTATAGCTATAACTTCATTTTGAAAATTTTACCCAAGTACCTAACCATTGTGAAGGGAATTCTTCAGCGAATAGAGTTTAAGATTGAAACTGATTTATTTTTAGAAAATGATGCATAGGAACGACAAAGCCCGACATATACCGAAACCCGCCCTTCACTGCTGGTCACAGAAATGTACCACGCAAAGCCGGCGTTTTTTTTTGCCCATGACGTCCGGTATTGGCGTACCTACTCCTAGTAAATTTGAACCGGAAATAGGCGTCGGCGCAGTAGGATACGAGTTTTTAATTTTTCATGTGCATGTAATTTGAATAAATAAGGAGTCCTTTTGGCCTATGATTAATTTAGGTTTGACTCTGCCCATTAATATTAGGAGAAATGTTGAACTACATTCCCATTGAGTTAATTTGTTCTTTATCTCAACCTTAAGTGAGGAAAATCGTATTTCAATATAAGGCATAAGGCATCTTCGCATTAAAAAATTCGGTCTAAATATTGAAAGTAGGTCTTTCATATTAAAAGTAGGCTTGCATTATTTGTTGAAGTACACGTGTGCAAAATTTCATTGAGATAGCTCATGACATTTTCACAATTCTCAATGTTGACCTCATTATCTTTATGCAAAGGTCGCACAGGCCATTTTGGATTAGTGAATCTGCCCCCTTTTAAATAGCCTAAAACTTAGCTTAGGAAATATTCATTTGGGGTCATCACTTTCAACTTCACTTACTTGGTTCATGCGGTCCATGTTAAAAAAGGACAAATTAAATCGTACTTTAAAAATTCATAACTTTAAATTTAAAACTACAACAGCTAAAAATATGATTTTGGTGTTATTCTTTAAAAAATTAGCTTTATTCAACTATGCCATTGGTTTATTTTTACAAAAAGTTTTAATTTTCTAATCAAAGTACCTACAACTGCCTGTATTTAATTAATAAAGAATACACGTAAGTTTACATGATAAAATACGAAAAGCGTTAAGAAATAATATACGCACCTGAACTCCACTTTTACCCAGTATGGTTTGTTAGAAATTCAATAAGACTAATATCAAATTACAATTACAGATAAGACAGTACTGTGGCCGATAAAAAAAAAGAACGTAAAGCAACTTTGCTTGAGTGATGTCCTGTTAAATTATTATAGAACTATATTTACCCGGGGTTTCCTTATCATGGCCGCCATCTTAGTTGAAGCTCCACGTGAAGTCACGTGAAGTGTCAACCAAGATGGCGGCCAAAATGTAGTGCAAAACACGTTATGAAACCCCACTTTTAATACCAAAATCAGAAACAAGTAAATTATCTGGGGAGGGCTCACCCCTCCCCTGAACCCCTCCCTGATATAAAAAAAAATAATAAAATGATCCATAAACCTAGCCTAAAGCCACAAGTCATCAGCCGTCAAAAACACATGGAATTTGAAAATGAACAAAAACCCCCCAAAAATGGCAAAAAAGAAGCCAAAAATAATTCTAAACAAAGAAATAATGAAAACCCAACTTACAGTTTCATGAAATACACTTTTACACACTTTACTGCAGGTTCCAAATAAACAAATATGCACAGATGATTGGAGCACAACTGCCGGCATTACGCCAACATGTTGAAAAGATGGTGGCGCAAAAAAAAAACAAATGATAATTAGCCAACCAATGATAATTCAAAATTATAAATAATCAACCAATTAAAATTTTAAGACAAAACAGGTCATCAGCACTTCCTCCGACAATCAAATAAACAAAGGGGAATGACTCTTGCACAAAAATTGAATAAACACGCAAATGCCGCCAAGGGCACTGTTCTCGGGAATAGCCGAACTTAAAAATACCATAAAATTATAAACATTAAATTATTCTTACTTTCTTTCAGCTTTCACATTTTTCTTCGTGTTTCTTTAGAGCTAAATAAAATGAGTAAAACAGAGTAGGGTTAAACCTGAAAAAATAAACGCAACAAAACAGCGAGCGTGTCGGCAGAAAGCCTTCGTCAGCGAACAAAACAACAGAAAAAACGGTATAAAAATAAGAAATAGCAGTTAGCTGGTAAGTAGTATCGTTCTTCAGAGCTACCGGTATATGAAAGTCTTGAAAATATGGTACATTTCTCGATTGATAATAATGGCGACTAAGATGGAAACCAACAGAAGTATCCGTCATAAACAACTTCACGTGACCAGCCGGGTCCGAATATCCATTTGCGGCTATTGGTACTCGGGTACCTATAGCCACTTCGTTAAAATATAGACCATATCATTTCGCCCCCACCCTTTTTTTTCTCCATTTTTTGGCCGAGGCCAAGCTCAGCCTGCTAGATGTTGAGGCTAATGACATCGATGCTACCTTCGAGAGCTTTAATGGCGCCGTTCTGGAGATCGCTCGTAAAACGACCCCCAGAACTTATTGAAAACAAAAAGTCCATCCGTACTGGAACGGAAAGACTTTTTGGAGCGAAAGCCCAAAAGCAAGTCGCGTAAAGGGAAACGCCTGCTGCTATAACCGCCTCATGGCTGAAGCTCGGGTGGCTGTTCAAAAAGCGAAAAAAAAATTGAAATTGGTAAGTGCATGTAAAAAGCTCGACCTACAGCGCGGACGTAAGGTGTGAAGCCTGTGAGAAACTCTGGAATGGGGAAGACAAGGATTCCCAAGCCACTGCAGAAAGGGCGTCGAGGTTAGCGACACCAAGAGAGCAAATACGCTCAATAAGCACCTTCCAGAAACTAATAGTAAACCAGAGAGATGGAAGACCATCTGAAGTTTTGGAAAGGAGGGGGCGTGTTTGGCCCCATAAAGAGCTTTTCACGCCACCCTTTGCGATGGAAGAATTTCGAACCGCACTAGACAAGCTTAGAAATGCAAAATCGCCAGGTCACGTTAAGGTCCACAATGAAATGTGGGTATACAGAGGAGAGAACTTCTGCTGGCTTTCATAAACCGCACCTGGACTGCAGGCAAATTGCCGGAAATGTGGAAGAAGGCCATATTTATCCCAATACCAAAAGATGGAAAACGAGGCCATTACCGACAAGCTACTGCCCAATGTCCTTCACATCGTGTGAGAGTGAAGTAGCCGAACGCATGGTAAATGGAAGACGCTACTGGCTTCTGAAGAAAAATAAGTGCTTACCACCGACGCAAGGTCGGCTCCACAATGGCCGCCAGCCCATGAATCGGGCGATTTATCTAGTTCAGTCCATATCAAATAAGCACCAAATGAAAAATCTTTGACCTCAAACAGGCGTACGACTGAGTATGACGCACGGGCCTCATATATAAGTTCCAGAAACTGGGAATTTCTGGAAAAATATCCACATGGGTAGAGACATTCTTGAGAAAAAAAACTATAGCCACGCGGGTTGGCAGTAGCCTATCAGATCAGCTTGTCCGAGAGGACGGACTCCCGCAGGGGTCCTCCCTAAGCTCCAAGCTATTCCTCCCTTATGTATGCGACCTGTTAGAAGAACTTGAGTCCCAGAAAGCGATGTTCACCGACGATCTAGTAATTTGGTGCTCGGGGAAGGATGTCAAAAACATGCAGAGCTGCTGCATCCCAAGAGACCGAATCCCAGCCTATGCGAATAGGGGGGAAATGATTGTGAACACGGGCAAGACGGTTTACACGATTTTTGCGAATTGGCGGAACGCACTTAAAGATGAAACGAAGTTAACCATCAAATAAAAGAATTGAAATGGGATCGGACTCCAGTGTATTAGGGCGTGAAACTGGATCAGAAGCTCCAACTTCAAAACCATATACACGAACTGTGTGCCAAAGCTTCACAAAAATTGGGCCTGATGAAAAAGCTCGCCATGATGAACACCAATGCACCAAAGCCAGCCCTAAACCAGAGCTATTAGAGGCAGTGCAAATACGATTGAGGCCTACCCGGACAGCCTTGTTAAAGTCATCGCAGACGGCTTATGCTTCGCCAGGTAAGAACTCAGTGGCTACGGTTCTCTTATTCGGTATGCCAGAAAGATAGCTCCACCCGAGGAACTATCCGGACCCAGTGGGGAAAAAAGAACGAGCCTCGATGCGGAGATCGCTGCAACACTGGTTGCTCTAAGGATAGCTCAGCCACGCCTAGCTAAGAGGAAAAACATTCCGGACGTCGTGGTCTTCACCGACTCACGCTGAGCGCTCGAGCATGTGGGGGTAGGCTCTACGGAGACCACGATGATGAAGGCCAGTCTGTAGACAGTCGGTAACACCCATGCCAAAGTGGATCCTGCAGCTTATCGCTGGGCGCGTTGAGGTCACAGCACAACAGGGTGGACTTTTTATGGTACCTGTGATTTGAGTGAGCGGTCCACTTGGATGTAGACAATCAACGTCCTGAAATTAAAAAAAGGTGGGAGGGGGGTGGTCAAAGAAGGTGTGAAGAGTACATTGAAATTTCAGCTTGATTTCGTCACAATGACCAGTATGCCTTATCCCTACCCCCACGCAAACACATACTGGCACTGTACATTCTAATATGCAATCTCCTCAACTCTCTAACTCTCTCTCTCTTTCTCTTTGCGTGTGTAATATATATATATATATATATATATAATTTTGGGCTCCTCATCAAATTAACCGCCTCCATCACAAACTGCCTTAACAATTTTAATCACTTTCATCGCAAACTGCCTTAACAAATGTAATTGCCTCAATAGCAAAATTCTTTAACAAATGTAACCACTAAATTTGTGGCGAAGGCTCCCTAGACCCTTCCACCTTTCATCTAACTTACTTATGCCATTTTCCCCGTCTTAAGCATTGGGCGTCTACAAGAGTCTTACATTTACCTCTGTCCGGTGCGTTTATTTCCAATTGCTTCTATGTGTTTCCGATATTTTGTGTGTCTGCCTCTAGTTCCCGTCTCCATGCATTTTTAGGAATTCCTCTCTCTTTTTTTTTTTTTTTGCCTGTGGATTTCAAGTTAGAATTTGTCCTGTGATGTTGTCTGGGTGTTTGAGGAAAGTGTGCCCTATTCACATCAATCTTTTCCATATATGATGTCATCAGCATTAAGCTCTTGGTAGATAGTAAGTCTTTTTTGGTGATGGTATTTGGCCATTTGATCTTCAGGATCTTGCTAAGGCACGTTTTTAGTAATTGTTACGTACTGTCATCAATATCGAGAAATTACTCTCTTATTTTAAGGTTATGGCTCGTTCTAAAATGGTACATAACAAAAGACGATACCCTGTGAGGAAATACAATAGCAAAGAATATATAGTAAACATACACTCTCAAAATAACCCTCGTCTGTTGACCCGCAAAGTAAAAATATCTCGTGATAAATACTAATACTAACGCACAAATCTATCTTGTCCGCCTTTTATAGTCTGTTCTACTGATGTATCTAGACCCGCCTTACGCATTGTTTTCCTTTACAGTTTTCTCCAGATTTTTCAACAGAACCTCAAGGATACAGACTATTAATTAACTAGGTCAAGAGATTATTTTTAGCTAGCGACACCTTAAATGCGAGCTTGCTTTGTGTCTGCTAGAGTTCACAGCGCGGGAAAATATGTCGTAAACACGACTACATAACATTAAAATTTCTACTTTCTGCGACTTTGGCTCCATATAGTAGGCCTGTTTCGACATTGGTATGGAACATTCTGAGTTTGCTTTAAAGAGTCGGCTCCTTTAACTTCTACATTTCCTTTCCAATTCTACCCCTGACTTTTGCTTATGATCAATCATTTAGGTCAATGGTGCTGTCTAAGTATGTGAAGGCCTCCACTTCTTCCAGTGCTTTTTCTACCAAAGAGATATGCTCCTGGTTGGCTGAGTTTACCATTATCATCTTGTCTTGCCTTTAATAAAAGCAAGATTCATCGGCGCCCTCGATTTCTACCCAAGACCCAGATGAAAGCGAATGATAATTTTGGTGACAAGAAATACACTGCCAGATGATTAGTTACTATTAGTGCCACCATGGGGGCCAAATATCTTTGCCACTCTCTTTTTTACGATACAAACCTCTGCAGTTGTCCGAAAATTCCACCCCTTTATTTTAAGAAAAAGTGACACCTTGACTTAACCCTCCCCCTTTCTACGCAACTGGCAGGGGCGCAGCAAAAGTGTTTTTGCGTTAGGGAAAATGATTCATTTTTATGCCCCAACCCTTAAAATCTGAAACTAAATATTTTCAACCATCAAATACCAACAAAGCCCATTTTGGCGCACCCGCTAGTCTAACACCCCGGGACGCATGCCCTATCTGCCACGCCTTAGCTACGCCTCTGGCCACTGGCACTGCCCCCCCCCCCAAAAATATCTGAAATGCCCCCCACCCACGAGGAAAATGTCTGAAAGAAACACTGCTTCCATCCCAAACTGCCTTAACAGATGTAATCCCTCCCACCTCAAACTGCCTTAACATATGTAATCCCTCCCACCTCAAACTGCCTTAACAGATGTTATCCCTCCCATCTCAAACTGCATTAACAGATGTAATCCCTCCCATCTCAAACTGCTTTAAAAGATGTAATCCCTCCCACCTCAAACTGCATTAACAGATGTAATCCCTCCCATCTCAAACTGCTTTAACAGATGTAATCCCTCCCACCTCAAACTGCATTAACAGATGTAATCCCTCCCACCTCAAACTGCCTTAACAGATGTAATCCCTCCCACCTCAAACTGCATTAACAGATGTAATCCCTCCCACCTCAAACTGCCTTAACAGATGTAATCCCTCCCACCTCAAACTGCCTTAACAGATGTAATCCCTCCCACCTCAAACTGCCTTAACAGATGTAATCCCTCCCACCTCAAACTGCCTTAACAGATGTAATCCCTCCCACCTCAAACTGCTTTAACAGATGTAATCCCTCCCACCTCAAACTGCCTTAACAAACGTAATCACTTCCATCGCAAACTGGCCCCCGTGCAAATCAACAAGACGAACTTTTCAACAACTGATGTTCTATGATATCTGCAGTTAAATTTGCTCTTGGAACACAAGAAATGTCAATCAAGAGAAATGCCAAAATCCTGGTACATAAAATTTTGGCCGTAGGACAACAAACTGTATCAAAGACATGTGTTAAAATATTGCCCATGGGGCAACAAACTGTTTTAAATTATTGCCCATGGGGCAACAAACTGTTTTAAAATATTGACCATGGGGCAACAAACTGTTTTAAAATATTGCCCATGGGGCAACAAGCTGTTTTAAAATATCGCCCATGGGGCAACAAGCTGTTTTAAAATATTGCCCATGGGGAAACAAGCTGTTTTAAAATATTGCCCATGGGGCAACAAGCTGTTTTAAAATATTGCCCATGGGGCAACAAACTGTTTTAAAATATTGCCCATGGGGCAACAAGCTGTTTTAAAATATTGCCCATGGGGCAACAANTGTCTGTCTGTCTGTCTGTCTGTCTGTCTGTCTGTCTGTCTGTCTGTCTGTCTGTCTGTCTGTCTGTCTGTCTGTCTGTCTGTCTGTCTGTCTGTCTGTCTGTCTGTCTGTCTGTCTGTCTGTCTGTCTGTCTGTCTGTCTGTCTGTCTGTCTGTCTGTCTGTCTGTCTGTCTGTCTGTCTGTCTGTCTGTCTGTCTGTCTGTCTGTCTGTCTGTCTGTCTGTCTGTCTGTCTGTCTGTCTGTCTGTCTGTCTGTCTGTCTGTCTGTCTGTCTGTCTGTCTGTCTGTCTGTCTGTCTGTCTGTCTGTCTGTCTGTCTGTCTGTCTGTCTGTCTGTCTGTCTGTCTGTCTGTCTGTCTGTCTGTCTGTCTGTCTGTCTGTCTGTCTGTCTGTCTGTCTGTCTGTCTGTCTGTCTGTCTGTCTGTCTGTCTGTCTGTCTGTCTGTCTGTCTGTCTGTCTGTCTGTCTGTCTGTCTGTCTGTCTGTCTGTCTGTCTGTCTGTCTGTCTGTCTGTCTGTCTGTCTGTCTGTCTGTCTGTCTGTCTGTCTGTCTGTCTGTCTGTCTGTCTGTCTGTCTGTCTGTCTGTCTGTCTGTCTGTCTGTCTGTCTGTCTGTCTGTCTGTCTGTCTGTCTGTCTGTCTGTCTGTCTGTCTGTCTGTCTGTCTGTCTGTCTGTCTGTCTGTCTGTCTGTCTGTCTGTCTGTCTGTCTGTCTGTCTGTCTGTCTGTCTGTCTGTCTGTCTGTCTGTCTGTCTGTCTGTCTGTCTGTCTGTCTGTCTGTCTGTCTGTCTGTCTGTCTGTCTGTCTGTCTGTCTGTCTGTCTGTCTGTCTGTCTGTCTGTCTGTCTGTCTGTCTGTCTGTCTGTCTGTCTGTCTGTCTGTCTGTCTGTCTGTCTGTCTGTCTGTCTGTCTGTCTGTCTGTCTGTCTGTCTGTCTGTCTGTCTGTCTGTCTGTCTGTCTGTCTGTCTGTCTGTCTGTCTGTCTGTCTGTCTGTCTGTCTGTCTGTCTGTCTGTCTGTCTGTCTGTCTGTCTGTCTGTCTGTCTGTCTGTCTGTCTGTCTGTCTGTCTGTCTGTCTGTCTGTCTGTCTGTCTGTCTGTCTGTCTGTCTGTCTGTCTGTCTCTCTCTCTCTCTATCTATCTCTCTCTCTGTCTGTCTGTCTGTCTGTCTGTCTGTCTGTCTGTCTGTCTGTCTGTCTGTCTGTCTGTCTGTCTGTCCATATATCTATCCATATATCTATCTATCTTTCTATCGATCTGTATATATATATATATATATATATATATATATATATATATTGTGTGGGACCTTTAAGGAATATCATGACAGGTAGCGGTCGTGTATTTTATCCACATCAGCTGAGTCAACAGTTTGATAAATGATCTTACATGTTTAGCTACATCAGCTGAACCAACGGTTTTAATAAATTATGTTACATGTTTAGCTACATCAGCTGAACCAACGGTTTGGTAAATTATGTTACATGTTTAGCTACATCAGCTGAACCAACGGTTTTAATAAATTATGTTACATGTTTAGCTACATCAGATGAGCCAACAGTTTGATCAATGATCTTACATGTTTAGCTACATCAGCTGAATCAACGGTTTTAATTAATTGTGTTACATGTTTAGCTACACCAGCTGAACCAACGGTTTGGATAAATTATGATATATACTTATTAGCCAAATCAGCAGATTCTACCATTTAATAATTCATGAAACATCAAATGCGATACAAACGATTTGGAAAAAAAGAAAATATTGAAAATAAAGTAATTTATTTTGCATGATCTCCCTTTTCATTGCAGATATGGAGATACACACACTATCTGGAGTGTACTAGCTCCTTAAGTGGGCTCATTGGGGGATATCATTAGGTTCACTATAGTATATCAATATGTTCACTGTGTGATATGAGTAGGTTCACTATGCGATATTAGTAGGTTCACTATGTGATATTAGTAGGTTTCAGTGTGTGATGTAAATGAACTCACTGAGGGATAACATTAGGTTCACTTTGGAATATCAGTGGGATCACTATGGGATATAAGTAGGATTACTATGGGAAATCAGTGGGCTCAGTATGAGTTATAAGTAGGTTCACTATGGGATATCAGTGGGCTCACTATGGGATGTCATTAGTTTCATAATGCGATATCAGTGGGCTCACTATGGGATATTAGTCAGTTCACTATTGGATATCAGTGGGCTCACTATGAGATATTAGTATGGTCCCTATGAGATATCATAAATTTAAATAACAAAAAAAAAAGGGGGGGGGTGGATAAAATATTCCTTAGCCATATTTTAACCTCCAATCCTAAATAAGAACAACGCTAAAAATAGCACTGACACTATAATCATTAAGTTGCTTACAAACGCTGACAAACATTGCACGCAATCGTTGAGAAAGGTAGAGGGGTGTTTGGTGGTGATTTGGGGGGGGGGGGG
>CAXITT010000057.1:1785952-1802557 GCA_964033795.1 Lymnaea stagnalis
ATATATATATATATATATATATATATATATATATATATATATATATATATATATATATATATATATATATCATGTTCATGTTGAATGCTATCTTACTGTTGATTACCATCCTAAATTAAATGGCATCTTAATGTTGAATGCCATCTCAATGTTGAATGTCAATCTTGTTGTTATATACCGTTGTAAGATTAGAGCATTTCATCTCTTCTTCAATGAAATGGCTCGTTGACAAACAGTACGCAATGAATGACGATCCTATAATACAATAATAAAGAAACGATACCCAAACCAGGGCCGATTACAATTTAAAATTTGCATTAGATAATTATAAATTACAAAATCAAAACCAAATAAATAAAGAGCTCAAGCGGTGGACTTACAGTATAATGATGGCATGTTCCGGTACAATGGTGAAGAAGATGCAATGGTGTAAAAGGTACAGTGTTAAAAAAAAGAAGGTACACACACAAAGAGATTAAGTATAAATATACAAATCTTCGTCTCGTAATGTGAATAGCATTAATAGTGTTAGCAAAAATATCTCTCTCGCCTGTTTTCAGATACATTTCTCGAAGGGGCTTACACCTTGTTTTATTTTCTTGATTTATCAGGATGTTTCAACTGAATTCTAATAATAAAGGATATCGATTGTATTTATTTGTAAACAAGGTCAATGGAGACTATTTTTTTTTAATTAGCCACCCCCGAAGACGCGATGTCGAAACTTTGGGTCAGCTAAAGTTCATTCACGGGGAAAAGAATATGACGTAAACACGTTGTCTGCATAACACTTTTCGTTTCCCGGGAAACGCTTTACGTCATCTGGGCTAGATCATGTGTTTTGATTCTTGGTTAGTCACTGTTAGGTTCAGGGCCGGCGCTAGGGGATGGCGAAGTGGGCGACCGCTCTAGGCCCCGTGTTTGCGGGGCCACGCGCGTAGCCGTAGTATACTGTTTTTGACAACCTTGATATTGGTAACAATGGAGCCGCGATGAGTAATTTGGGCCAGGGCAATTAACTGTTATAGGAAAAAAATAGAAATTTCGGAAACTAAGCGATCGAACAAATTTCCGTTATGACGCGTCCCATTATGACCAGCAAGGAACAGGTACGACTATAACGTGTCTTAATATCCTATCCGAGGAATATATAACATCAACGGCCCCGCAAAAGTCAATTTGCCCTAGGCCCCGCACCCTCCTAGCGCCGGCCCTGTTAGGTTCTATCCTATTTCCTCCAGCGGTAGGGGTGAGAAGGCGGAAGTCTGTTGTTAGCTTAAATTAGGTCAACCACGTCATGGCTAAATATAACCCGCTGCGTAAAATATTTACCTTAGACCCTTGTGATTTTCAACGTGTAACAGCATTATGTTAGACAGGTCCCAGATCAGAAACATTTGGATGAACCTATAACAGATTAACATATATTTTGTTATAGAGACCAAAGATCACATACACTTCATACCTAAGTCCGAGATCTTGTACATTTTTGTACATATCTCATGTAGCATACGTTTTTGTTACGGAGATCCGAGAGCATTTCCATTCTGTTGTACTGAGACCATGTCACCCACATTATGTTTTAGAGATTCCATTTCACATATCAACTATCTCCCACCTCCACAATCGTCCAGGACTGACAAAACATCTTTAGGGACCTCGTCTCCCCCCTCACCCAACCTTGCTTTCTAATCACTATAATCTCATCTCCCCCCTCACCCAGCCTTGCTTTCGAATCATTATAATCTTATCTCAACCTCACCCTCCAACCCATTCTCTTTAATCAACTATTTTCCATGAAAAAAAAAATAATCTCACTTTTTTTCAGAAAATGTGTCAAAAGCAGTAAGTCTAGGTTGACGTGACCTGGCAAGTATCCCAACAACTTTCCCGTTATATTTGTGTTCTTATTTTTGGGGAAGTATGACGCTTCATGCACTGTAAAAATACGCGAGGTTTTTTTTTTTCTTTTTTTTTTTTTAATAAAATTTCTGAAGAAAGATTCCGTGACAAATGGTTACCGGAAATTTGATCGAAAGAAATTTCGTCGACGGTAAATTGATCGACGGAAATTTGATCGAACGAAAATTTGGCCGAACCTTTTTTTCAGTTCAGACGTTAAAATTTTCGTCGAATTTTTTTTTCAACGCACTGTACTATATTGCTAAACAGAATAATGCGTTCGAAAAAAAAAATTAAGCAAAAGTTTTAACGTAAAAACTGAAAAAAGTTTCGACAAAATTTCCGTTCGATCAAATTACCGTCGATCAATTTACCGTCGACGAAATTTCTTTCTATCAAATTTCCGGATACGGTGACAAATACGTTGTTGAATAAATTTTGACCTTCTTTGCAATCTTCACATCCGTTACAATTATTTGTACTGTTGTTTAAAATTGTTCTGATTTGTTGTTAATGTTTCAAAGGAAATACGGTCTGTTGTCGTTACTCATTTAGTTAAGAATCTCTTCAACGCTATCAGTTGATTGAATACTTATATAGCGCTGGTATCTATGCTGCTTGTATCCATGCCCCTTGTATCCATGCTCCTTGTATCCATGATCCTTGTATCCATACCCATGCTGCATGTAATCATGCTGCTTGTATCCATGCTACTTGTATCCTTACTGCATGTAGTCATGCTGCTTGTATCCATGCTGTTTGTATCCATGCTCCTTGTATCCATGCTCCTTGTATCCATGCTGCTTGTATCCATGCCCATGCTACATGTAGTCATGCTGCTTGTATCCATGCTGCTTCTATCCATGCTGCTTGTATCTATGCTCCTTGTATCCATGCTGCTTGTATCCATGCACATGCTGCATGTAGTCATGCTCCTTGTATCCATGCTGTTTGTATCCATGCTGCTGGTACCCATGCTCCTTGTATCCATGCTGTTTGTATCCATGCTGCTGGTACCCATGCTCCTTGTATCCATGCTGTTTGTATCCATGCTGCTGGTACCCAATGCTCCTTGTATCCATGCTGTTTGTATCCATGCTCCTTGTATCCATGCTGTTTGTATCCATGCTGCTGATACCCATGCCCATGCTGTTTGTATCCATGCTGTTTGTATCCATGCTGTTTGTATCCATGCTGCTGGTACCCATGCTGTTTTAACATCATTAACATCTTACCGGTGAACAAACCCCTGGCATAAAACGTCATACAGGTTTGCGTGCGTTGACCAGGCTTCGGCAATATACAACTGCTCCCCCCCCCCACTCACGCCCCTCGCCCCTCACCTACTGATTGACTTCCTCTGCGGCCTCGACCTGTGTTTTCATGTCATGACCTATTTCTTCACAACAGCACATCTAGCGCAGGCCACCACATAACACGCGCGAGCTACGGCTACGGTGTTGATCTACCACCTCACTTCTACGGCTTCGCCAATGTTAGGACTAACTAATTCATGGTTACTTCACTCTTTCTAAAGACTCAAGCCCTCAAGACCCTTGAAATTTTTACATGTATTGGATGTAGGGTGGGTGGGTGGTCACAGGGCTTGAATTGTAACGTTTAAATTAATTAAGTTTCGTAGTCATCATTTTAAAACCAACTGATATCCTCATATCAATCAGGATAATCCCAATCGATTACCAGAAGCTGATTTCAATTTTTTTTTTTTTTAAATCAGCTTTTTAAAGTGTTCGATCATTTTCGGCGAAACCAGGTCTTCCCTGTAAACCAAGTGTTTTAGGGAATTCCCGTTCCTTATTATTTTTTTTTTTGTTTATATTCCCTACCCCTGTATGTCATATACGTTTTGTATCTGCGTGTCGCAGTAGAAACAAACTTTGTGTCTACAAAAATTAATGTTATTTTCTTTTTTTTTAAATTAAAAACCTACCCTGCAGAAGAAGCTGACCATATATTTTCAGTTGTTAAAGGCTGATTTAATTTGGATTGGACACCCACAAAAATATTATAATGATGTAAGTAAGAAATGTAGAAGGTAAACAGTCTTCTGATAATAATGATGTCAGTGAGTTTATTGTACATGGGTTAGGTTTTGATTTGTTTACAAATTAGTTTTATTATTTAAAAAAATAAATAAATACAGTTATAAAGTAGCTTTATTAAAAAGAGTCATTGAATAAAATTATTAAACAGCGTTATGAAATATAGTTATTAAATAGATTTATTAAATAGAGTTACTGAATAGAGTTACTGAATGGAGTCAATATATAGAGTTTAGAGTAAATGAGGATCTATCAACTGTTTATTTTGTAATTTTCAAAGTAAATTTTTAGTGCATGATATGCAAACTTCTTATCGATTGACTTCACTGTAAATAGGTTACAGATTTCCGTCCTTCACTGGTCTTGTCACTTTAAACTTTACAGCAGGGGACCCTCGGGTAGAGCGTCGGTTTAAATGTAATCTTTATTTTTATTGCTCTCACGTCGTCTATATATAACGGTCGTAGCAGGCAGGCTTGCCAAAGTTGTGCGTGCTATGTGAAAGTGTTATTTTAGATTCAGTAGGCAAGGCCTGTGTTGGCGTGAATGTGTCACGTTTTTTTTTTCTTCCAATTTTATTTTTAACTCTCAGATTTGTTAAGTGGGATCCACGTTCTATAATGTTATAAATTTTAAAAATATATATTTTTTGCCTTTAAGACTTCATCTTTAGAAAAAAAAATAATAACATCTGGAGTATTACAATTAGTGTATCCATTCAGAGATTCTTTTACAGTAGTTTAACTTCTATTCCATTCATTTTTAATATAGGACGCCTGGTTTTTACATATCCTGTAATGACAAACCATACACAACCCCCCCCCCCCCAATTCTGGTAAATTACCTGTCGTGTAACACAGAACACGGCCATCCCAATTCACCACTCATACAGTATGAACACATATCTCAGGTAGCTAGTTGACACACACACACACACACACACACAGAAAAACAGACATACAAACACAAGCCGACATGTTAGGTTTTTGGTGTGTGTTTTTGTTTTGTTTTCAACTGTGATTAAAACCCAATGTAGAGCTTGTATTTTATAAGACAGATATAATGTGTGAATCTGTTATCAATGATTTATAGTTGTACACATGGGATACAAAGAAAAATAGCAACCACAATTAATTTTTTTTTATTTTTCTGTGACAATTTTATTTTCATTTTAAATATGTCATTTATGTTTCCCCTCCTCCCCTCTAGCAAAGGTTTACAAGGTATGTCTGGACTTTTAACTGATATTTCTGGTATATACAAACAAATGTATGTGTAGACATACGTTTATGTGTTTTAAATGTATGTACAGGCTCCAAAGTTTTTATTGCATACTATGGAATATCGTAAGCCTGTATTGTTTGTGAAGAACATAGTGTATTTTTGGTGTGTGTTTTATACAGTTCAAATCAAGGGCATTTAAAAGCAAAGAATTTTAAATCAGTTTGGTGCCATGGGTGTCTGAACAAGAAACAACCAAAAAAAAAAAAAAAAACCCACTTTCATAACACTTGTGTCTGCTTTCCTGTTGTTTCTTCTGTCTGTTCAGACACTTCATTTGTTTGTGTGTTGGGTAGGCCTGCTCTGGCCTACATTTAAAAATGGCTTATCTTATTTTTTAATTTTTTTTTTTTACTGTCGCGTGTGTGTGTGTGTGTGTGTGTGTTGTCGATGCGTATCAATAGAGCTGTAGAGAAGTTTATCTTTGTAACAAGACCGAGTTTTGCAGTGGCGTATTTTGAGTATATATTTGAGTAGAGAAGTTTATCTTTGTAACAAGACCGAGTTTTGCAGTGGCGTATCTTGGGTATATATTTGAGTAGAGAAGTTTATCTTTGTAACAAGACCGAGTTTTGCAGTGGCGTATTTTGAGTATATATTTGAGTAGAGAAGTTTATCTTTGTAACAAGACCGAGTTTTGCAGTGGCGTATCTTGGGTATATATTTGAGTAGAGAAGTTTATCTTTGTAACAAGACCGAGTTTTGCAGTGGCGTATTTTGAGTATATATTTGAGTAGAGAAGTTTATCTTTGTAACAAGACCGAGTTTTGCAGTGGCGTATCTTGGGTATATATTTGAGTAGAGAAGTTTATCTTTGTAACAAGACCGAGTTTTGCAGTGGCGTATCTTGGGTATAAATTTGAACACCATTGATTCAAATGTATTCCTAACAGTAACGTACACAAATTTGGGGTTTGGGGTGTAGGAAAAAAAGTGTGGTGGGGGGGGGGGATAAATGTCTGGCTTGGTCAGACGTCCACATCTAGCATTAATAAATCCAAGAAAAAAGCTCTAACAGGTTTCCTATAATGACGACAGTAGCAGCAAAATAAAAATCAAATGATGATATTTTCCCTACCACCAGAGGCCTGCCCCTCTTCTTCCATCCTATCTTAGAACTTCTATCATTTGAGAACCCCCCCCCTCCCCCACGATTAATCCTATGACATGACCTCCATGGGGGATCCTTCTATCTGCTGACCTCACTTCTATTTTATGGCCAGGAAGAAATGTGTAGAATTTATAGCAGTTTGTACATTACACAATTACAGGTGTGTGAATAATTCAACGTTAATTGTATAGCTCATTATCATTTGTGTAGGTAATGACACTTAGACTCATTATAGCACACTATCATTTATAGCGGTAATCACACATAGACTTATTAAAGAACATTATCATTTTTAGTAGTAATGAAACACAGACTTATTATAGCACACTATCATTTATTGCGGTAATGGTAAACACACCCATTGATCCAGTATTAACGTGTGAGATTGTATGCGGGCACAGTTCTTGTGTCATGCTAACGTGCCAACGTAATGACGTAATGTCATGCAACTCCGGCTACAAGGTTACACCGCTGGCAACATAAAAAAATCATTTTCATTGGTCACCACAGTGGAACCAGACAATGTAGTTCTGTTTCACCAATAGCTCAGTAATAAATTATAGACTTGACACGCACTTGACATGTTCATTTGACGGATTGCGTTGTTCAGTCACTGGTTCATTAGACTGTTTTGGTAATGTTGTGGAAGGTAGCACTGTAAGACACAGAGTAAATCATTTAAAAAAATGGAAAAATAATTCAGCTATCTGAGAAAGGACGAATGCAAATCAGAGTCGGGATGAATGCAAATCAAATACAATATGAATGCAAATCAGAGACAGGATGTAATGTAAATCAGAGAGAGGATTAATGTAAATCAGAGACAGGATATAATGTAAATCAGAGACAGGATGAATGTAAGTCAGAGATAGGATGAATGTGAATCAGAGACAGGATGAATGTAAATCAGAGACAGTATGAATGTAAATCAGAGACAGGATGAATGTAAATCAGAGACATGATGTATGCAAATTGAATCATTATGAATGTCTGGGACATAAGATCAAGATCAAAACACTGTTACAATATTTTGGCACCAGCATATTTATTTAAAAAAACAACTAGAATGAGGATACTAGGTTATTGAAAGAGAGCCTATGTTGTCTATGGTCTCCGCGGGGTATGTGTGTAGTTTGGGAGAGGTCAGTGTGTTGTCTGTGGTCTCTGCGTGGTATGTGTGTTGTTTGTGCCTGATCTTTGGCGTGGCCTGTGTTTGTTAATCTTTAAAGAAATGATTGGAAGTAGGCGATTTCTTGTTGACTCCACAGAGACTAGCCTCATGAGCGCCCAAAGCAATTGTTAGTTTCACCATCTAGGTCTAGGCTTGACGTTGGACACATGACATTTACATCATTAAGATTATTTTGGATAATCTTGAGGCTTATATGATATTCCTTTTTGTTGAAATTCGTAAGTCATTCCGACGGCTCTAAAGAACTTTTAGGGCTACATGTAATTCTTAAAATTTAAAAAAAAAAATAAAAAAATTGTTTTAAATGCTATTTTTGGCCTTGGAAGCTGATTTGTCTTCCCGTGCTAAATGTGTCATGAACCAGACACTGCTTCCATTGCGCCACACGAGGAAATTGCAGATATTTTGTTACATGCAAAAATAAATCAATTCATCGATTGTTGTTTTCAGCAAAACTTTTCTATATGTTTCAGGTCCATGAACACACAAGAAAGTACAGAACTTTCTTATTGAGCTGGGGTTAACACCTTAATGAACACCTTCATAATTTCTATTGAACATTGATTATAACGTCTATTGCAAAAGTCATTTCTTGCCTTTAAGAACATTGAATAACATTGTGTTTAAGATGATGCGACTGCACGATTTGTTCAATCCTAGTTACACTATAATGAAATCAAATAAGATGATTCAATTCCCCAACTCTAAATCTACGTACGCCGATGACGTCATCAAGTTCGCCTTCACGTGCACCAGCTTCAACATCTTCACCGCTTGGCGTTGTCCTTGTAGACTTTGTGGGTGAGCGCGTGATCAACAGTAAGATATCGGAACATTAATAAGTATTCCGTTAATATTAACGTCACTTCAGTGGCGTGCGTTTTGTGTCACGTAAGTTGTCGTGGCAACTGGTCTACAGACGCGAGCACAAGTTAAAAAGTCTTAGCACACGTTGCTGAGTGAACTCGGTTTATTTTGGGACACCTGTTTGTTTGGTTTTCTGGACACATGATCAAGAATCGACTTCGGTACTGGTATCGATTCCAAACTTGAATGTAATAAATACCAGCAACAATACTGGGCACCCTGTTTTCCAAGAGCTGTGTCCCCCGCCCCCCGTCCCCCCCACCCAAACCAAGTGACATAACCGTTAAGGGTCATATAGCGCCATGGTTGTAATAACCTTAATGGAGTTCAAAGTTCTCATTGCCATTTACATTGTTTGTTTTATTTTGCTGGGAGTCGTGCAAATGTGTAGAGACAGCTTCCTGAGATGTTTCCAACTCTTCAGCGGCTGGAGTTCTGTAGTCAACGATGGAGCTGGTCACCCTGACCAATAATCGTTGTCATTGATGCCATAAAAGCAAATTAACTGTCTTGGATATTAAAATAGCCTATAAACTGTCATTGAAGCTATAAAGAAAAATAGAAGTGACATTGCTGCTTCAAGGGCCAACGAATTGTCATTGATGATATAAAGGCCAAATAATCTGTAATTGGTGCGATCATCGCTAACGAACTGTAATTGTTGTTAGAATGGCCTACGAACTGTTATTGATGTTGTACCTCCTGTGTGGTGTCATAGTGTGCATCGTTCAAGTCAGAAGAGATCAGGCCAAGACGTGGCTCGGTCACTGCAGTGGCGTGGGAATGTACAGGCGCAGGGTTTATCGCGAGGCGCCACGTAGAGATGTGACTCGTGGAGGAGGCGCCACGTAGAGATGTGACTCGTGGAGGAGGCGCCACGTAGAGATGTGACTCGTGTAGGAGGCGCCACGTAGAGATGTGACTCGTGGAGGAGGCGCCACGTAGAGATGTGACTCGTGTAGGAGGCGCCACTCAAGGCGCCACGTAGAGAGGTGACTCGTGGAGGAGGCGCCACGTAGAGATGTGACTCGTGTAGGAGGCGCCACGTAGAGATGTGACTCGTGGAGGAGGCGCCACGTAGAGATGTGACTCGTGTAGGAGGCGCCACTCATTTAAGATCTTCAGCTGGGCTGCAGACAGCACAAGTCTGAATGTAAGACCACAGACCGTACTAAAAAAAAACAACAACAACAACCTGATGACTCGGTCAGATCAGCTGTAAATCTTGACGCCCGTTTCCATTCGATCTAAGGAACGTTCAACAAAGATCAAGAAACCAATCATATTTTATTATTTGGCTTTCAGTTTGTTGGTTTTTTTTTTTTAATTTGGTAAAAGATCTGCATTCTTTAAGATACTGGCATAATAATTTTAATGAATGTGACCATAAAAATGTACATATAAGTCGTAAATATGTATGTGTCTGCTTGTATTTATCTTAGATAATTAATGCGACATTTTTATTACTTTAAATTGCGTTCTATAATTCCGTTCAAACACTGTTATAAAATAAATGATTACATATTACATATGGGAATATAAATATTGATTAAAGAAAACAATACATATTTATATATTATTTATAAAAATGTATTTTACAAAATAAATCTTGATATTCTCAGTTGATGCCGGGATTGGAAGGGGTGTGTTGTTTTTCAAAGACGTTAAATGATATCCATCCCGGCTCATAGAAAGTTCGATAGCAGGTGCTGTGAGAGCAGAGCCACCACTCGACCAGGTGCTCCTTCATTGATGCCGCCCCACTTGCATGGTCAATCAAGAGGATAGGTAACTGAGGCGGACGCAGTCGCGGGCATCCCCGACGTGCCGCTTGGCGGCCCCGACTAGAAATCGAGCGCCCATTAGGGTTGGGCGAGGAGAGGGGGGGGGTGTATTTTGAAGAAGTTCTAATGAGCTCTGGCTCATCGGTCTGCTGTTTTTCTTAAGAAATTAGATTAGGTACCCTAGCTAAAGGAAACATAAAAATCACAGTGCAAGCCGTGAAACTAGAATGAGTCAATCTGTGGCCACCATGTTAATGTTGTATCTTTATTTCTTTACAATGTATAACGAACAGACGTTAAACATTTGTTTGGCCATGACAAGTGTCTTTTATTAAGACATATAATTCATGGCGTCCTACGAAAGTTACACTTGCAGGCAAAACCGATAATATGTATAGAGAGAGAAATACACACAAAACACAAACACATCTCCCCGTGAATGTGTTTTGTGTGACCGTCGTCTGCGTCAGTTTACCAACCAAAACAACTGACATACATAAAAATAATAAAACACCTTGTAGGGCAAGGGTGGGCAAACTGGGATTCGTGGACCACATGCGGCCAGGGAAGTCATTTGGGTAGGGCAGGGTGGGGCATTTACTCCCACCTCCCTTGAATTTGCAGATTTTATTTAAATTGCTATGTACTGTGGCGCCTCCAGTAATGAGTAACTTAACAAGCCGACAAAGTTTTTGTTTTGCTTCCCCCCCCCCATGAAAAAAACCTGAAATGACTCCGCTGTATGCGGCATTTATTACCCCAATAAGTATCAACACGGTGTTGCAAGACTTTATGCTTATAGCATGTACACGGTTTAGTATTTAAAATTTGATAATTGACCTTCTAATTTTAATTTTTTTTTTCATATTGTTGTAAGTGGTCTCTAAATGGTTCTCACCTCTTACATTCAAAATGTGATGCACTTGATGGTGTTCCCGCGTGGTGCTTCTATGTTTGCAAAATGAAAAAATAACCATATCTATTTATATAATTCATATTTGTGTAAGTTGTCTCTAACTGGTTCTCACTTCTTACATTCAAAAGTGTGATGCTTTTTATGGTATTCCAAAAACTGTGTTTTTATATTTGCCAAATGCAACCAATTCCATATTTAGTTATACAATTTCAGTATGACATACAAGCCATGCTATTCCACGCTCAGCTAAAATTTCCTTAACCAGATAAGGTGTCCTAAAAACTAAGTTTTGGGCCCTTATACACAAAGATAAGATGCCCTTAATCGCTTAGATCAGGCGTCCTCAAACACTTAGATCGGGTTTTTCAAACAGCGAGATCAGGTGTCCTCAAACAACTAAGTGAGATGTCCTCAGAGACCTGGACTAGGTGTCCACAAACACAAATATCAGATGAAATAGGCAACGTGAGAATTAGGCTTTTTAAACTTAATTTGGTGATGTCATTTTTCCCGAGTATATCATGTCGTAAGCCTGTGATTTCAATGAGTTTAATTTTCTTCAAGAACTCGGTGTGTTGGTTTATTTAAAGTTGTTTTAATTTATAGTATTTTCTATATCAATACATTTCTATTAAATAAAAGATTTAGTTTCTTTTTTACTCATATTTTATTTGTTTCTGCAACTTAATTTTTGTTGTTGTTTTGTTGTTGTTTTTTTGTTGTTTTTTTGTTGTTTTTTTTGACAATTTTTAAAATCTGTTTTCATATCTACGCATTCCTGCATGGCTCTATTAAACATAATAGTTTTTTTTTTACTGGATTTAGGACAAACAACACATTGCTTCTGTGTTTTAATGGTGTTGTATTTTGTTATCTCCTTATGCATTTTAGATGACATGAACGCCGCAGTATGGGTCAAGGTGGGTCACATGACCCGCCTGGACAATAATAAATTAATACTAAAAAATATTAATATTTGCACTTTGTCCGTATGAATATATCTAAAAATAAACCTTCACTATATTTGTTTTTTACAAGAAGGGGGGTAACAACTTTTTAAATTATTGGACTTAGCTTTATGTTAAATTGACCTCTTACTTCCCTTAAATGCAGCACCACCGAGTGTTCATCAAAGACTCATCTATTCTGACACGAAAGTCTTGTAATTACGTTTTGTGAAAGCTACAGATTTTCTCAATAGGTATAGAAATCTTTGTTAGTCAAACGAGAATTGCACACCACTTTTTCGTGACTGTCATAATCACTGGATTTAAGGAAACTGTCATCGATGTCAAAATGTACACATCCTACTCTCTACCCCCCCCCCCGCTTCGTACCACGTCATATATTAATAATATATATAAAAGTGAAAATGTGTAGGTCTGTTTGTGGTATTCTTTCTTTCACAAAAGCTTTTACATGGATCAATGGACCTTGACCAAACTTGGCACACGCATCCATCATTATCCTTTCGAAATAACTTGAATCAATAAAGAATCTTATCTTATCTTATATTTTGTATAACTCAAAAATGAAAATAATAATATTAGAAGCTTCCACACCAAAAGCTTTGTTGTTTTTTTTTAAGCTCATTATCCTCGGGATAGTTTATTCCTGAAAATAATGGATATATAATATTGCCGGTCACGGTCCACCAATTCACGTAGAAACAAATGCTGAAAAAAGAAAATGAGGGTTGCGCGATACATGTTGAAGATTGAAGAACACCAAATGCATTTCTTTTGGGGAATTATAAATCTTGAAAAAAAAAAAATTTGGTTGAGTTATGGCACATGCTTGATGCTATAATAGTCTTGGGACTTTTAAAGACTTGCTTCTCTTTATCATTATCGAATATTATGACTTTACACATAAATACCACCCCACCACCCTCGTTTTTTAAAACTCTATTTAGAAAAAAAGGTAATACTACATTTTCCCAACATGATCTAACGACTTCACTTTTATGACTCGTTACAAACCAATTACTGTACATGACATGCTGACCTGTTTTTATTTTGTAGGCAACACATTACTTCTATGATATTCATTTAAATATTTAAAAAAAACTGTACAGATTTTAAATAGCTTGTTACGTTTGGGTCATGTGACAAAACTATTCCTATGTGTCCCTTTTTGTTGTTATCCTAATTGTATTTTGCCATTTTTAAAGTTACGTGATGTGACTGGAAGGTTCCCTTGTATTGAATAATGTTTATTGGATTGTAGATGTTGTTATTTGATGGTTCAGTTGGGTTTTTTTTTTAAAGGATGGTTCCAATTTGTCCAGTCGTCCATCATTTTCCTTCATTTATTCAATTAAACTCTACTGGGCAATGCGGTTATGGAAACAAGACATGCAATGCATTTTAAGAAATTGAAAATTTATTTCTCATTTTTATAGTATTTTATTCGTATTTGATAAGTTTTAAAAAATAATTTATTTTGTAAATATATATTATACGAAATAAACACTTTACACAGTTCCTGATTTCTGTTTCTTTTTGTTACAATAAATATTTTATCAAAATATGGGGTTTTAAAAACATAAATATATAGTAGAATAACATTTGTTTTGGCTTGAAAAATGGCAGGACAATTTATGAAATGGATTAGAAAATTTTGCCTCATTTTTCATAAAAAAATACAGCACATCTTACTATTTTGAATTGAGCTTTAAATATTTAAAACAAAGCTGATTTAAAGATATACAACTACACTAAGATTTACAGAAATAAAAACTATTTATTTTAATTATGTAAAATAATATTATGAAGTTAATGTTAGACGGTTCAGTATAAAAAAAACAACTTAGAAATGCATGACAATAGACAAAGCCCGAGGAATACCCGAACGTGAGATTAATTACTAGATTGTAATCAAAATACACCAAAAGTGTCCATAGTTTTCTTTGTACTCGTAGCAACAGGAAATAATGTTTTTCCCATCGAGTTTGAACATGTATCTGCGTAATTTCGGGTTACACTGAAACATGAGCCATAATGTGACATTCAAAGCAAGACCTGCAAATGTGGTGGAACGATGAAAGCTATATTAAGTTTTATTTACCTTTTTTCTAAACTTGAAAAATAAAATTGAATTGACAACAAGGAGGCGAATGTATGATTTTATGTTACCAGGTCGAGCAAGGCCGTGTGAAGAGGGTCACGAAGGGATCAACCATAAAAGGGCGGCATAGTTCGTAATTTCTCATACAAATAACATGTGTAAGAATGTCTGGGGAGGCGCATGTGTAAGAATGTCTGGGGAGGCGCATGTGTAAGAATGTCTGGGGAGGCGCATGTGTAAGAATGTCTGGGGAGGCGCATGTGTAAGAATGTCTGGGGAGGCGCGCGTCAAAGCTAAAGCTTTGGTTAGCGGGCAGCTCTTTTAAGCCGTGAACATTGTTATCTTGGAATTATAATATGAACATATTAATGAGTTCAATTGGTGCATCGAATCGTCTGGAGTCAGCTCATCTGGATTTTGAAATCTCGTGTTGACAATCTGTTGGATGGTGGTTGGATTGTTGGGTCCCTTCTGAGCCGCGAGTCTAAGGGGACCTCTGTTGGGAAGTCAAATACGCTGTTTTTAAATGAAGACATGGCATCGGTAAACTGATCTGAAATGAGTCAAGTCGTAAAATTAGTATAAAATCTATAGCATCAAAATAGAAAAAAAAAAAGAATAACGGTCTTAGGTAAAGCTAAATCCGTCATAAAATAGTTAATATTTCTCTTCTGTGTTGTCAAGTGTAATGAAATTTAAAATAAGAAAAAAAAGGACAAAATTATTAGTTTCCTAATTAAAGGTATTAAAAATGAAAATTAAAATATTTGTTTAAAATTTTAATATTATTTTTTTTTTACATCATAAAATCCATGCTGCAGACAAAAAAACTCCAACAAAAACTCTATACATGATATAAATATATTTTGCATTACAGGAATTCGATATATATTGATATCTTCATCAAAAATTTAAACACATTTTGACTTTTTAAAAAAATTATACATTATCCGAAAATCGTAAAACAAAGAATTCTTTTATCTAATTAGAAGAATCTCGCCACTGTTTTTACGTCTATATCAGATTTGACTGTCTTTAAACAAAATTAAATTTTGTATCTCCTAAAAAATACACATCTCTTTACTTTTTGCAAAGTAACAATAAAAGAATATTTTTATTTTTTATTTTAAATACAATATTAAACCCATCTTCATTTGTCAAAATTTATAATTCAAGTGTGTAAAATGATTGGGTTTTTAATATTCATGAAAACACTTAAATAAATGTACCCAAGATTTGTTAATGCTTTTGATTTTCTTAATTAGTAAACATATGTTTATTTGTAAAAAGAGACTTTAACAGCTCTTTTTTCACAAATGTAAGATCATAGGATTTATATATATTGTCATCCACGTAAAAATATACACAACCTTCTTCCTATCTCCGATATGTATGTACCCAAGAAGGTTAATTATTAATCAAATCAATTCCTTTATTTTGGGACGTATCTTGTTTTGCCTTGGGCAAAATGAACATACACATATTTGTAAAAAGAGAATGTAACATCTAATTTTTTCACGAATGTAATATCATAGGAGTTAACTCTTTTGTCATCCACAAAATACTCCGACATGTATTTACCCCAAAAAAATAATTATTTATCAAATTCATTCCTTTATTTAAAGAATTATCTTGTGCTGTCTTGGACAAAATGAACATACCCATATTTGTAAGAAGAGAATTTAGCATCTCTTTTTTCAAAAATTTAATACCATTGGATTTAAATATATTGTCATCCACGTAAAAATGTACACATCCTATTTCCTATTTCCGATATAAATGTACACAAGAATGTTAATTATTTATCAAAATCATTCCTTTATTTTCAGACGTATCTTGTGCTGACCAACCCCTCCCCCACCCAGATTTTAAAAAATTTAGAAAATCTTCCACCGGATTGTAGTCCCTTCCATACCCAAAGTAAATTATTTTGCATTTCATATGGCTCTTTCTTAGTTGTATGAGTTATAAATGGATTAGTGCAGTGGTCCCCAAATGGCGGTCCGTGACGTCATTTGCGTGATTTATTTAGAACAAATTAATTTTAATTTTATTTCGCAATATTAACAACCCACTAAAAGAGGCACCAAAAACGACTGATGCGTGGGTTTTCCCGATAAATGTGATTACAGTGTAATTCTTTGATCATGATTTTTTAAATTATTTTATTTTTTCATAACTTTGAAAGACACATATAATGCTTAAAAGTGTTCCTTAGTTGTTACTTTAAATGTATTTGTAATTTATAATAATATAACTTTAACTTTTAATAAAATGAAAGCAGATTTAAAATATTTTTTGCGCATTTAAATTTATTCGATTTCGGTAACATAATAGAAAATAACTATGATTGTTTTTAGGAATCAGAACGTACTTAAATCGTATAGGCTCTTTGGCGTTTTGTCACTGTAGCTCATTCT
>CAXITT010000057.1:1802623-1824478 GCA_964033795.1 Lymnaea stagnalis
AGAGAGATATATATATATATATATATATATATATATATATATATATATATATATATATATATATAAATAACAATGTCTTGAAATATCCGTACTTTTAGAAGTAAAGCTAAATGATCTAAATACGGCATACACCATAGAAACAGAATGAAGCAGCATAACTGCCATCGGTCTACATGCCATGGAAATCATTTTTTTATAACAACACGAACAAATATATCGCTATTCACAATATTTCTTCAATACAGATGATGATAAATAATTATTTTTGTAAGAAGAGTAAAATAATATTGAGATTAAAAAATTATTTTTAAACTTTTAACATAGGCTTAAAATAATGAAACTGATTAATTTTTTAATTAAAATAATAAATCTCTGAACATTCTACTTACTTAAGAAATGCAATTTTTGGTTTAATATAATATCCAACAGCCATCTTTTCTTAAAATCACATACAGATTTCAGTCCAAAAGTTGCTAGCCTTACATCATCTACAGCAATTGAATTCCTTGCTAATTTTTCAGTTAATGCATCCTCCTTCTTCTTATATTTGATGGGCCCACGATCAATTTGCTGATCATTCTGGCTCCTGGTTTTAATTCAGAGTTTGCCTTCTCTTGTCCAAGGCTAATGAGTCCCATCCACCCGGGGTGCTTGGGATGGCTTTGATGGGGATTGAACTCTGGACCAACGGATATTGGGTTTGAGTCAGTTTAGACCGCTCGGCCACCCAGCACCCCATATGATCCCTTGCAAATATTGTCTGATCTCATCCTGAAACGACTCTTGTCTCGGCACTGAACCGTATCAGCACGATCACACGGAATAACGCTTTTAAATCTCGTCCAAAAAAATATTATAAGAATGTTGGACTGCGATAAAGTTTTAAAATAGATTCATTGAGACACGATCAATTTGTTTCAATAAAACAAAATATGTTCAGCTTTGATAATAACGTGACATAAAACACAAGCAAACGTTTCGGGCACATGCCTTCATCAGGATAATAACAAAATATTTTTTTAAAGTATAAATTAAATTTGCATAATATATATTAATACATATATCCTTCCTAAAATAATAGAAAAGATTAGGAAAAGGGGGCAAAACCCAGAAAAAATAAAATAAAGCAGAATGGAAAGGAATAGTTTTGAAGTAGAATGTAAAAAAAAAAAAAAAAAAAAAAAAAAAAAAAAAAAATAGGAAAAGGGGGAAAAAACAAAAAAAAAAAAAAAAAAACAGAAAGGAAAGGAATAATTTTGAAAAAAAAAGAAAAAAAAAAAAAAAAAAAAAAAAATATAGGAAAAAGACATGGCAGCATCGTAAAATTGTGGATTTGCTTTATACTTTATGGAGTCCACGTACCAAATATATATAATATAAAGGTGGTCTAAAAGGGGAATTTAGAGATGTCTCTTAAGTTATACAATATACGATATACAATATTCAAACCATTTAAAAACATGTATTAGTTAAATGGTCAAGTACAATCAACTAATCCAATGTGTAAATAAAATATTTGAAATGACGTCATCAACTGAATTAATTGGGGATTTCATAGGTATTTATTAAAATATCTGTTTTATGATTGGCACACACGCTGATTACACGACTGTTATCATAACCAAACAAATGGACTGCATAAGAAATCGAGGAACGAGTGATGATTACATCTTATAGTGATGATAAATATGACAGAAAGAGAGCACAACTGAAAAATATAATTGTACAAACTTTGAGTATCCTACTATATTAAATATGGTGCATTATTATGGCGTGTCAATAATTCCACACTATCAGTTATGTACAAAGTATTTCTTAAAATTATTGGTATTCTTAGAATGCAACTGATTGACAAAGAATGCAATCTCGAGAAAAAATATATTTTTAAAACATGAAAGCATTGACCCAGCCAACAAACATGTTTTAAAAGCGTATATCATTGGGTTACTGAGATGTTCCAATAATCCATCGGATAGTCTGGAGGTGGTTCATCGGGATATCGATATCTCTTGTTGACATTCTCATCGACGCGTGTTGAAGGCATGGGTTCTGATTGAGATGCATCTCTGAATGTGTCTGATTGAGATGTGTCTCTGAATGTGTCTGATTGAGTTTTGGGTCTAAATGTGTCAGAAATGTCAAAGGCGTTGTTTTTAAATGAAGTTGAGCCGTCGATAAATTGATCTGAAAGAGTTATGTCATCATGTTGGTGGACTTCATTACACAAAACATCAATTATTATATAAGGTAATTTTCGCGTGAGTCAGAAAAGAATAGAAAAAAAAAGAAATGGTAAAAAATCATTATGCGTATTTCAGTTACTGTCTAATTTTTGTTTCATTTAACATGTTTGCTTTATCATAAATTGTCCCAGTAATATTTCCTAGGAAAATCTAGTTTAAAATGTTTGATCAATTATTTACTTTTTTATATATTTTATATATTTTAAATTTTATTATGAACATTTTATCGCAATCTATTCGATTTTTTGGAGACTTATTGAAATTAAAATACAGTTTCGAAATGAATTATCCTGTTGCCGATTCATTTTTTTTTCCTTTTTAAAAAAAAAAAAAAAAAAAAAAAAAAAAAAAAAAATAATTGTATCTTTATGGATTCAAAAGCAAGTAAAATGGATTATTTGATATTCAAAATGTTCAACAAAAATGTCATCCATACTTAAAGACGGCCTCACTCACGTTCTGATAGCGGTATAGCATTTGTTGTTTTGAAACCCTGATCTCGATATATACTGTCGTCGCCATGGTTACGAGTCTGATGTCTGTGGACGTTTCCCCTCCGTCTCTTAAAATAGACACAGACAGCGGTGGCCGTACCCAGGACAAGGACGACACAGGAAACACTCACTCCTATGGCGATGTCACGTGATGTGTTGTCTTCATCTACAGTAATAAACACATATGTGTTTAGTAACAAGGCTACCTTGCGCATTTGCTCATATAGAGATGTTATGTGGTGTGCTATGTTCACCTACTACAAAATGTTTTTTTTTTAAATATTATAAAATAGAACACCAATTCTTTCATCATTACCATTTGATGTCATCTTTACAAAGGAAAATTATATGTCATGAGTTAAAAGATTTCATTTAGAATGTTGAAAGCAAATGTCTAGAGAGGCGGCTATATTCCAAAATGTGCGCATTATATCTGACTTAGTCAAAGACCATATAAAACAGTAACTAAATTCCGCCAAAAAAATGGCGGTGACAATGTGTGACTTTGCCATCTACCAAAGCTACTTAACAAAACATTCATTAAAGTAACGCACTTTACTAGATTGGCAATCAATTCTATCCCACCTCAACCTTGAAAGATACTTCCGTTGAACTATATTAATTATGTTATGTCCCACCACAGAATCGTTACATCAGCTATTTCCGTAAAATCATAGAACATATTACGCACTAAATGCAAATGCGGTATTTTTAAGAATCTCATTTAGCCCAGTTTCAATAGGGAATTTTATTTTGAGAAATCAGTGCCATCTGGTAGCGTTAATTACATTGTTACTTTGAGACTAATGCATTTTGAAAACCCTTTGTATCATTTTAAATATCTGCTTAACTCAAATTATACGGTATTCCGATATTTTCATACAAATTATTTTTTACTTAAACGAATCAAGACATGACTGCAATGTAGATGTTAATAAAAACGACAAAAATATTAATAAAATGCCTAAAGATAACATTAACAATAAATACAATGGCCATTCATTTACTTTAGCCGTGCAAAAGAAAGAGAGAAAAAATAAAACTATTGACCTATTGGACTTGGTGATTCTTCTTTGACAACTTCCAACTTCATTTCAACTTCACCAGCCTCACTTCTGACACTGAGTATGTAGGTAGTTGTACCTTTGGTGTTGGCGTCATAGATGGTCAAGGTCACTAACCCAAACGGAGGTGTGAGAGGTAAATATTTTACTGAATAGTTGTCTTTGTTCACAGAGGAAGTGGATCGTCCAGTTTCTATTTTTAACCCAAAAGCAGTTGGTTCCGGGTATCCATATACCTCAAGTGTAAATACTGTGTTTTGATTGGGTGATACTTGAATGCTTGGTATTTTGTCTGGGACGTTCTTCAGTTTCGGGGCACCTGGAAGTTAAGGAATATTTAACGGAGAACACTTAAGCTTAAACACTTAAAATGTGAAGGAAAATATTTAAATTAAAAAAAACTTATCACTGAAGAAAAATAAATAATATTTACTGTAAAGATAATACAAATTGTTAGATTTTTTTATTTATATTGTTCATGTCAACTTAATTTTTTTTTTTTCTTAGATTTTTATAGATTTTTATAGATTTTTATTTTAAGGATAACAAATTTTTTTTCTTTTTCTCTTGATCAAAAAGAATAAGTTTTAATTGATTTTGTTGTTTTTTTGAATACTCAGACCTTATTGACGTGAAATACTTATGTTTGAACCACTTAAAGATTAAGTAATGTATATTGGAATTTATAGATCACTCACTATCAAACACCCATACAAAAACAGGAATAAAATATAATTACCAATTAATTGACGTCAACTCTAAATACACACATGTTACATTGACGTCAACTCTAAATACACACTTGTTAAATTGACGTCAACTCTAAATACACACATGTTAAATTGACGTTAACTCTAAATACACACATGTTAAATTGGCGTTAACTCTAAATACACACATGTTACATTGACGTCCACGAAGTCCCTAGATGACGTAGCGTTGTCCTCAAATCCATTCCGTCCACTACAAAAATATCTGCCCGAGTCCTCACATTGCAGGTCATTGAGAATGAACTCTAATACGTCACTAGCAGACGTGTTTTCTTGGACCTTTCCTAGACCACTTCCTGTAAGAACTGTTATACCTGGAGGGTCAGCTTCCACTTGACAGTAGAATGTCACAGAATTGCTGACATTGACAGATACTGACTTTGATTCATTTACTGAGAAATTAACAACTCTTGGTTCATCTGTGGAAATAATCGAATGTCCCTTTAAGTAAAAATGTAAATGGAATGAAGCGAAACAAAAAATTAATGAAATTCAAATTTAAAAAAAAAAATTATATAGACGTCTATTTCATAATAGAATTACAATTAAAACAGGGTTTTGAATATAATATTTTAATTAGGATTAAGGATACTTTATCAACATGAACTTAAAATTACTAACCATAAAATTGTATTTTAATCGTCCCACCAGATTGTTGTCCAACTTCTGATACTCCAATACAGTTAAACGATATGGATGACTCTACAATTACAAATGAATGTCATGCAAAGCAGTTATTATGTTCAGTTTTAAAAAAAAAAAGATTTTTTAAATTATATTATGAATTTCGAACACAGGTGTTTTATTATAAATATATAATATTTAAAATTGTCAAAATGATTTAGACATTGCATCAACGATAGGGGATAAAGGCAAAACTTGAAAAGCTCCATTAAATCAAGGTTAACTTTGGGATTTTCAAAGAATTAATCAAAGTATCAGTTATATGAGCAAATTAACTTAATAATAATTCACATAATTAAAGTTGTTGTTTTTTTTCAAGCTGACCTGTAGTGTTCTGAGATAAATTAAGAACGCTGACTTCACTAGACGTGGACGACCCAACAGACTGACCATCTTCTGTAAACCACTGGACATGCCCAGCTGGACGTGACTGACGGACTATCTGACACTTACATGTGGCTGTTGTACCACGTCTGATGTGTCTATTCTTAACACCTTGACCACTTGGGCAATCGGGCGATATCTCAGCCTTAGGAATAGCTGGAATATTAGAGACTAAATTTAGACGACTAAATGGCTAATTAACCCATTATTGGCCACTATATTTTTTAGAATCGGCTTTTGTCTCAAGTCAGCATTGTTTCAAAATGCATCCCAACGTGTAATTGCATGTATCTGTTACGAGGAATGTTTGTTTTACAATTGTCTTTATGGTACAATAGCAAGCGAACAAAGCCAGTGATATCTTCTAATTGACTTGACATATTATCATCGGTAAATTCGTTTTATATAGCACAGTACCCCAACCTAGGGCTAGGCTCACTGCGCTTCACATAAAAATTAGCACGTAAAAAAAACAAACTTACCATTTAAAAACAACAATTTGTACAAATCTTGACCTCACCCACCCAAGTACTATCTACTCCTATCTAGCCATGGACAGCACCCAGCAGCATCGATCTTCGTTTATCAGTTAGAGGGGGGTTAAAATGAGTCGTCATAGTAAGTTTAAAGAGATGGGTCTTGCGGGCAGTTTTGAAGGCTGGGATGGTCGGTATATTGCGATTGTGCAATGGGAGAGAATTCCATTGTTTGGGGACACAGAACAAGAAAGAGCGTTCACATCATGTTTTAGTGCGTGTTCTGGGAACAGGAAAAAAAATATTATGAATATAAATCTTGATTTTAAAATTCAGCTACTATGTGCTTCCCCATTATTTGGACAATAGGAATTAACACGACAATTATTTTTACATAAAGTATTATTTTGTCGTCAGGATGAGCAGAAATCTTATAGCTAAAACTGTTATACTAATATTTTGACAGCTAAGCACCATGTCTGTCGATACCCAAATTTGTGTTTTTCTCGAATATTACTGAAGCTGAGTGCCTTTGAGATTTAGATTGTCAAATGAGATTGACACTATAATATCATTTGTGAAAGACTTTTTTTTTTTACATTTGAAAGCAAAATTTTAAGTATTAACCTGAATGTGAAATTGTACTTCCAGGAAAAATGCATTCAATTATAACTATAACTTAAATTGAAGGGCAAAAATGTTTTTTTTTCTCCCCATTTCTATTATTCTTTAGCAGACAAAACAAAAATTACCGTAGTACCCCAAAAAGAACTTTTTAAAAATAAATTCAAATTCTTGCATTTTACATTTCAAACATTTTCTAAAACCATTTATAAAATTTAAGCTTTGAGGCTTTTGCGTTTTATGAGTTGTACTTTTTCACTCGTAATAATTAGCAATTTATTCAATTTAGAAAGAAAAAATATTGAAATTAAAGTCAAAAGGGGATTAAAATAAGAACATTTTGATCAAGTAATGTTCTTCACTTTTGCGTAAAGATGAGTTTGCTTTTAGTGGGGAGGGGGGGGGTTATTATATTTTAAATCGGTATCTCGAAACCCGATAAAGGATTTTTTGTAACTTTGTTATTTATTCACATTTTTCAGATGGGAAAAGTTAGTAGAAGGGTTTTTTTTCCGAATTTTTTGGAAATTACAGTATAGGGGCATCGGAAATTTTAATGAGATCAATAATTGTATTTTAAAAAAACACAAGCCTGTCACAGACGTGAAAATTGGTTACGAGATTCTTCTTTAAATGTTATAATTATTTAAAGATTTTCCCAAAATATTTATCAGTACCAGTGTACATTGCTTCTAAGGCAGGGGTCGGAAACCTATGGCTCACGAGCCAGATGTGGCTCTATTGATGGCTGCATCTAGCTCGCAGACAAATGTTCGAACATATTAATTACATATCAATTTTTCATTTCAAAAATGAGCTAAAGTCTACTGCAGCTCAGCCTCAGAAGTGGTGAAGGAGATAAACTCCTCACATTTACTTGAATTTTTAGTTTTAAACATAATGTATGGCTCTCACAGAATTTCTTTTCAAAATATGTGGTGTCCACGGCTCTCACAGAATTTCTTTTCAAAATATGTGGTGTCCATGGCTCTCACAGAATTACTTTTCAAAATATGTGGTGTCCATGGCTCTCACAGAATTACTTTTCAAAATATGTGGTGTCCATGGCTCTCACAGAATTACTTTTCAAAATATGTGGTGTCCACGGCTCTCGCAGAATTTCTTTTCAAAATATGTGGTGTCCATGGCTCTCACAGAATTTCTTTTCAAAATATGTGGTGTCCACGGCTCTCGCAGACAAAAAGGTTCCCGAGCCTTGGTCTAAGGCGTAACTAATATATACAGATTGTTTAGTATTACAGACTTTGGAAAAACCGTACATGTGTGTTTCAATATGGTTTTGTTGTTATTAGAACATGTTTTATTTGTATTTCAGGGCCTTGGCAAAGGGTTGATGAATTTGCTTATACTGTTTCATATTTTAAAAATCTCTAAACCCAATATGAGCAACTTAAATATTTTTACATTTACATCTCTTTAAAAATAAAGAAATGTGTTTTAATTTCTCACAATTATGCGTGGAAAAATATCGTGATTTTGTTTAAAATAATATTATTTATAGATGTTAAGCTTCTATTTTTAAACAATATAAATATGTTAATAAACTAATTTTTGAAACGTAAACATATTCTTTAAAAATAAAGAAAGAGTCATTTTTTATTTCGTTAATATAAATATTTTACGGGCGTGGGAAAAGTCGTTATTGATTTATAAAAACAACACTTCGAAACCTTATTCAATTACATATGTAAAAATTGAAATTTTAGATGCTGAGACTTCACAAAAGCAGTTGGAAATTGACGCATCATGCCTTAAATTGTTAATTAGCTAATTATAACAAGTATTGGAATGCGATAAAATCCATTATTAACCGTTAACAGCGGGTCATATTTTCAAGTATTAGAATCGATCCGTTACACTGGAAGCAAAAAGCGTTATTGCCATTAGAATATAATTTTTGAAATTCAGTACAGCTGGTTCAATTTTTTAGAAAGTAACAACATAATTTTACCTTCAATCCTTAGAGTTTCATCAGTCCTACAGAAGCTAGTGTTATAGAAATAGTCCACATGCATTGCAAAAGGTGGTGCCCAATCATCTCCGATCACAAATGACCAGGTATAGTTCTTATTTTCATATGGATTCAACTGCAAATGTATGACATACGATTCTTAAAATCTAGTACATGTCAAGGGTAATACACGCAACAATGTTAAAACTCATTTTAACAATTAATCTAAGATTTAAACGTAAAGCTAGTCTAAGGAATTTGTTCTGATATATGATTTGTCCACATTTCAAACTCACGGGGAATCTATCAAATCCAGTCTATGCCTTTTGTAACATGTTGATACATGGCTCATTAATAAAGAACATGGTCTGATTAAGAACTTTGTAATTACTTACTTCTATGCCAACATTATATGGTCCCGAATAAAGAGCTTGGACGACCAAAGGACTTGAAGCCGGTATTTCAAATGAGCCTGTCATACGTTTACTTCCCTCATCATATTGAAAATGTAAAGAACTTAAATTGATACCTGGAATGTATTTGGGAAAAATTGTTTTATATACATTTATTTTATTTAAATCTACCTACCCAACAACTTACATAATAACTTACATACCTGCCGACTTTCCTGTCTGTCGTTCTGTCTGTCGTTCTGTCTGTCTCACTGTATGTTTGTTTAGTTAGGATGTGTATAAATGTATATATTTTTATCCATCTTAATAATTTCAACATTCATTCCAATCCTTATTTTTCCACTGACTTTTTATATGCTTTATTTATATAAATGAATATATATATGTGTATATATATATATATATATTGTGTGTGTTCTTACTGAGAGTTCCTAGTATGGATGAACACAGAAAAATCTTACAGAGTGCGCTCATTTGAAGCGATAGCGCCAAAATTATGGAACACTTTGTCTCAATCTTTGAGGGGAATTGTAAATGATAAAAAAAATCCCTTAAGAAACATTTAAAAACCAGAGCGCAGTGAGCATGCCAAAGTTGCATGGATACCAGAGCGCAGTGAGCATGCCAAAGTTGCATGGATACCAGAGCGCAGTGAGCATGCCAAAGTTGCATGGATACCAGAGCGCAGTGAGCATGCCAAAGTTGCATGGAAACCAGAGCGCAGTGAGCATGTCAAAGTTGCATGGATACCAGAGCGCAGTGAGCATGCCAAAGTTGCATGGATACCAGAGCGCAGTGAGCATGCCAAAGTTGCATGGATACCGGCGCGATATAAATATCCAATCAATCAATCAATTCTTTAATTTTCAACATTATTTAATCACCTCTAAGATCATATTATTACTTTTGGTTTAAAATAATGTCGATATCTTTCGCAGTGAAACGGAGGAGGTGAAACTATGGCTGGAAATAGCGGCGGCGAATTTCCCCATCCCTCTTGAAATGATACCGTATGAGGAAATCCGGAAAAGTAGTTGGAAATAGATAACTCATGTGTCAATAGTAAAAAATAAAAACACTAGTTGTGGAACACTTCAGGATCCGGTTGACGGTAAAGACTCAAAAAACCTCTGAAAAGATGTGGATCGTGATGTATTGAAAATTGGAAAGAATTTGAAAAATGCCGAAAGGCTATGAACGATCTTGTTTATGGCAAGGTCTCTACTGGGAGTTGAAAAGACCAAGAAGACGAATTTAGAATTAAAACATCATGAAAAATAGACCATAACATTATAAATTTGTGTCTTCAGTTAGTAATAGATGTATGAGAGAATTCACAAATATAATAAATACATTTTAAAATACTTTTTAACTTCACAGTTTTCGAATGTATAAATCTTTGACTTATTGCACGCCAAAAGTAATATGAGCTAAATGCTATTGTCATGTAATAACCATCCATAAACTATGTCAATCGTCTAAATGGAGGGAGGGTGTTATGAAGACGATGTGTTTTCGTCACATTCCCCGTGACGTGATCTCTGTATGACCCAATCTAGCAGATGCCACGTTCGTATTTGGCATGGCTTATTCCCTTTCATCTTGACGTGTTTACTACCGCTACCAATTAAACATAATTAATCTGTTCTCATAGTATTTTATTCAAAGTTCGGGAGTGGACTAAAAAGGTAAACAATGTGTAAGTCGTTTCTGGAATGCGTATTACGCTGCATATATAAATGGTTCAGAGAACATTAAGAGACAGAGATTGAGAGAGATATTTTTCACTTCACAAGCCAAGTGGATTATTCTGTGTACACTCATATGTGTTTATTCACATTCATCATTGTACCTTATTTTTTGTGGCACAATGTACTGTGTACCGGTACAAGACATACCATACTCTGTAAGTTGGTGAATTTTTAATTATATTCCTTTTGTTTTATAATTATATTAATACTTAAATAATATAATTAATTGTAATTAGTACTGTTTCGAAGGTCTTACTTTAACTATTGTTTTTCCCATATGGTATCTTACTTTGTTATGTACTGTTAAGAACGAGCCATAAACTTAAAATAAGAGATTAAATTCTCACTTTAGAAGGCAGATCGTAACAGGGGGCCTGCAAGAATTTTTGACTATTTGTGTTAAACATGTCTAATTTTTAATATTAATATTTAATAGTAGGGGTGTAAAAGTCGCCAATATCGATTAATTGCCAATTTGATTAGTTGAGCGCAAAATTTGAACTAATTGTAAAACTATAATCTATCAAGCTGCTTCAGTATTGTGAATGAAATATTAAATTGACATATGCATCACTTATTACAGAATCAAAGTAGTTCACAATTTTAATGTATTCCCCCTCCAATGCCCCTTGCTTTTACATATTTTTAATTAATTTCTCTAAACTTGGCTTTGACAAAAACTTTTGACATTGACGTAGCCGAACGATTTTAGTACAAGTTTCTTAAACTGTCTTTTATTAACACATAAAATAAACGCTCTCATTACCATTTATTTTATAATTTTCCATAAGTCAGGTTCTGAAATTTGTCAGATTTTACATTTGTTTGTAAAATTCAAATAATATAATTTTGATTATGTGGAAAAAATAGAACATTTAATTTAAAAAGAAAAATATAGAAAAATGGTTTGAAAAATGGAAATAATGCACGGCTAAGTTGCATGATATCTTAAACATTGACATTGTTGACGACTCCACTAAATCATCAGATCTAAATTACTCCATGCACATCATTTGTTTTTAGTTTTTTTATGAATACCAATGAAGTAGAGAATCATGCTGACGATAAAAACGATTTTGGTGAGATTTAAGTTATTAGTGAAATGACTTACCCAGGGCGTCGCACGTGTAGGAACAATTGTAGGGTTCCATAAATATAGCGATGTCGCCTTCTTTGATTCCATTTATAGGAAGCTCCCTTGAACCAGCGTTGCTGAAAGTTATGACGTCATCTCCAATAACAAATGTTGTATTGAAAAAATTCAAATATACTCCATAATACCAGTAGAATGAAGTCTTGTTTAACATTGCCGGACTTGTTTTGTCAAGAAATGTGTATACAAAATGAAACTGCCAACTGTTCTCATGATATGTATTCCCTTTAAAAAAAGTGTCAAATTAATATAGAAAGGTAATAACATTAGGATATGTTTAAAATAAATTAATTGTTAGGATTTATTAAAAGCATATTTTATGTCATTTTAAATTAAATTCTTACATGTGCAAAATTTCATCATTCATTTTTGATATTGGATGTTTTAAATTGACAAAACCTTTTAGAAAATTTATAATTAGCTATAATATATAGACCAACATATATATATATAACGGTGTGTGTTGTATACCACGATGCACAATAACAAATAAGTTCAGTGGCGTTCACTGTATCTTTCAGACAATTTTCCCTGGCGAAGCATTTCAGATTTCGGGGCGGGGTGGGTAATATGCTTAGCTGAGGGGGCAGAGGGAACAGATGGCCCTGTTGCCAGACTAGCGACGGCGCTAAATTAGACTTTGGGGGGATTAAATGGATAAAATAATGGTTGCAGAGAAGAGGATGGGGTCGAAAAATGAATGTATGAAGTCATTCTGCAAGTGTCGTAGAAAGTTGTTGAAGAAGTGACCCTATAAGAGGTGTCAATTTTTAATTACATGGAGCGGAGTTTTCGTATAACTGCAGTGTTGTATCCTGAAAGCGGTGCGAAAGTAGGAGGTGTGGCGTCACCTCCCCAGTATACCTTAATTTAGTGTTTCTTTTGATTAGGCGGGGGAGGGCGAGGGGATTCTTTTAAAAGTACGTGGAAGGCATAATGGCGCCCAGTGTCATACATAAACTGAATTCAGGCTAGCTGTGGCGCGCCCCAGAGTAATCATTTGGCAAATCCTCAGTTTCAACCCATACTGTCACACTGATAAACGTGAGGGAGGAAGGGTGTAGAGTCTGACGGTGTCGGAAACTTTGGGCAATTTCCAAATGGAGTGATGCATCTGGGCGCATGCTTGAAGCTGGGGATTATCTCAGATAATATTAAAGGAAATTTCGGATGGAAAGCGCCAAAGTTAGATATAACTATCATCAGTGGTACGTCTGACTCCCCGCAGGCCCAACATGAACTAAATTCATTAAAAATGTTGCGCCATTGAGGGCGTGCATTTTGCTCTAAGTTATTTTATCCCTTAGAACTTTTTAAAACAATTGATATATTTTTTTATCAATTCAAAATACAATAAAGCATTTTGGAATATACTCGAATTAAGTTTAGCAATATTCTACACTTGGTCGGAGAGCCATCGGGTGATGTGCTAGTTATAATGTGGGTGCAGTTTAACCTCAGAGACATTTTGCTGGCCCCTCCCCTTCCTTCCCCCCCCCCACCCTTCGGCTGCAGGAAACTCAGAAATTTAAGGGCTTTATTAATTATCAACTTTGAATGCAGTGTGTGTGTGTGGGGAGGGGGGGGGAATTGAAAAGTGTGGGATTCGAAAAGTCAATCGACAGTTATGATTAACCTGCTTGTCTTACATACATTATATATATATATTATAAATAGTAACTTCTGAAATGAAGAAAGTTAAAGATTTAACAAATTCTAGCAATATTTTTACACGGTGAACGCAAATAAAGAAATAACTTACTTTTAATGATTACACTTCATCGAATGTTAGCAGAGTAAAAGAGGAGAGGAAAAAAAACTGTTTTCGTAAAGGTCTATACATTGTTATGCGTTTCCAGAACGTATCATTTTTATAAATCGTATATGGACGACATAATTATGTGAAGAAGACATCGAATGTTAACAAGGACATAATATTATTATTTTTATCAATGCGTGCCATAACTTTCTGATGATAAATGACAAACTGGTTCTTCAATATATTTTAACACATTTTAAAAAAACAATTCCATAGAAATTATGTTAATTGACCATTTGGGAAAGAAGAAGTATTTTTTAAAATTAGCACCACAAATGGATTCGGCATCTTCTTCTATATCTTAAGGGCCCACGATCAATTTATTGATCATTTTGGCTCCTATGCATGTAGATGGGATTTGCAATGTTTCTGTTCCTGGTGTTGATGAGGAAATTTCACAGATTTCCAGTGCCACTTTGTGAGGGAATCATGCACTGGGGGTTTGAAGGCTTGAGGCAATAGACACAAATGTGTCTAGTGTTGTCGCCTCAACCGTTCCTTTTGAAAGATTGTTCCAGTCCCTGATTGTCTTGGGCAGGAATGAGCAGCTCCTATACTGGCTTCTTGCTGGTATGAGCCTGAATTGCCTGTCATGGCCTCGTCGCTGTCTATGGGGGAGAGGTACGAGTTTCTGTTTAATACTGGAACAGTGGACCAGCCCATTATTTATCTTGTACATCATGGAGAGCCTGGATTGTCGTCGTCGTTTCTCCAATGGTGACCAGCCTAGTGTTTCTAGCATGCTGCCAACACTTGAGGTATTCCTGTATAATAATCCTATTGCTATTTCCAATAAACTTTTATTTACCTGTCTACTGGATTCTCATCTTTAAAAAAAATAATTCAAAATAAGTGCGTGCAAATCGGCGGGGCAGATTTTTTAGTATTGTAATATTAAAATGAGAAAATCAGTTGAAAAACTTATAAATACAGGCAAAGTCTTTTTTTTTCTTAAACTATTTTCTTCAGAAAACTTTGTTACAAAATTAGTACAATTATAGGAAACATAAACAATTTCGATTAAATGAAGCACTAATTGTATGCACCTGTTAAATTCTTAATTTTTGTTTCTACAAAATATGTTTCCTTTTTTTTTTTTAAAGTTTTCAAATTTTTTTTAGCACAAACAAATAAAATAAGCGCCATATTTTTTAAAGCATGAGGCCGTCATACAATTTATAACTAACACATATCCTTATTATAAAAGCCATACTTTTATGATGAAATATAGTTTGAAAAGAGATAGCACATGTTTAATACTTGGCAAGACCTGTATTAAAATTAAAGTTCTCGATAGTGATGGAAGGGTAGTTTAATACAGTGCTATTAAAGTCTTTAAACTTGTGAATTTGAACAAAAAAAATAATTAACTAAAAATGAAAAATGGAAATAATTCTTCGGCTCATAAGCGTCAAATTTTCGAAACATTGCGAGATTTATAATCGAACAATATTCAGTCGTCCCTCGCTTATCGCCGGTAATAATTGCCCCGCTCTCCCACGATTAGTTATTTCCGCGAAGTTGGATTCTTTATTTACAAGTTAAATATTTCCGTAGTTAAAGCGTAGAAATCCTCTTTAACACCCTCTAAATATGGTTTTTACCATTATTAGACCCACCGGGGGAGCTTGAATGCACAAGCCTACAGTCCATACGTACAATAATTTCAAGTACGCTCTGAATCACTTTCAACTTTTCAATGAATATACTGTCATATTTGAACACACAAAAAAACGGCGATAGAATGAAGCCGTGAAAGTTGAAGCGTGAAGTGGTGAGGGACGACTGTAAGCATCCAACAAGATTAGACTTAAATATATATTTCAAAGATTCCACTAAATGAAAATCGGTTTATTTCACCAGTTAATATACTTTTCAAAGTTTTTTTTTTTAAATGACAAGTTGGTAGTTACTTTTTAAAATATATGTTCGTTTCATTGATGTACACATTTGGCTCGGGGGGGGGGCGCTTGAGATTCCCGGAGGGGGGGGGGCACTGCCCTACCAGGGGGATAGATGCCTGAAAGTAACCCTAGTATGACAAGTTGGTAGTTACTTTTTAAAATATATGTTCGTTTCATTGATGTACACATTTGGCTCGGGGGGGGGGGGGCGCTTGAGATTCCCGGAGGGAGGGGGGCACTGCCCTACCAGAGAGATAGATGCCTGAAAGTAACCCTAGTTGCGTTCCATAGACGCAGGGTTGGCCGGCCCAATAAAACTTAAAATAAAATTATACTTCGTATTCTTATCAAAATTAGTGGTGGGGTCTTGAAAGGAGCCAGAGCCCTATCACCCAGAATTTTTTTAGTACTTTAAAAACACAGGGATGTATTTTGGCACATACTTGAGTTTAGTTTAGCATCATTCTACACAACAGTGGAGAACAACAAATGAAATTTTGGTAGAAATGTGGGTTACCTTCACCTAGCTTTGGTAATATGTATCTTTTAATTTTTAGTCACTAAATTTGTATTTAAGATTTGTGATTACTCATTTCAATCTTTTTATGTGTGTGTGTGTGTGTTAAACTCTTGTGAACTACACATATGTAAAAAATATAACTTTTGCGATTTTTATTTACATTTGATGAAGCAAAGGGCTCAACTCATGTGGGAACACCTGCAAACACCATTCCTATAAAAGTATGTCTGCTGACAAGGGTTAAATCAGTCCAAAAGATGGGCCGGTAGGCAGAAATGGTGCACACCGTTATAAAAATTGTGTATGAATGAAAATAATCACTAAATGACGAAAGAAATAAAATTGCGAAACAGTCTTTGGGTCACAAATTTTAACGTGCCAGGTCGTGGGTTGGCTGCCTCTGCATGATACAACTAATTAAGGATTTAATATAGCTCGTAAGTTTGAATTTTACAAATGGTAAAACTATACGAATAGATTCGGTATTGCTTTTGTACACCATTCAACTCAAAATATGATCATTTTGGGTCTCATTTCAATAAATAATGACAGCTCTTAATATATTTCGTTAGTTAAAATAAAAAAAAATTATATTGCTAACATTTATGAAAAAGGAAATTTTTACTTTAAAAATACAAAATAACTTTTGTATGCTATTTTCTTGTATCTTTAAATTTATTTTTAAGTTGTTACCACAAAGAACATATAAAGAAAAAGAGCCACTGTTCTTGTTTTTTTTTAAGTCATGAAATTAAAATATTGTAATATTTTACCTGTAAAAGGAAATGGTACTCGGACATAATTACTCTCCATCCACCAATTGTTATTTGAATCATGGCAACGGATATAAGAAGTATCATCATAATAATAGTATCTTTGATCTTCCGTCGAGATTGTAACCGTAATTAAATAGTTTTCAACGTCTGGCTTTACACAGTAACTACAATATGGCTCGCTTGCATTGTAACATCCTTCACTTGAAATTGTCATCTTGCACCATTCGTAGCTATACTACATTGAAACAAGAAGAATACGAGAATTAAGTAATGTAATGTTTCATTATATTAGTAATGTGTGTGTTTATATTAAGGAATAGGCGTTCCTCAGCATCTTCATTTGAATCATATGTTTGCCCTACAACGCTAATCCAATCATACTATGGATCAATCAAAGTTTCTAACTAGGGTCAATATCATACGTTAAGCCGATTTCTTTGTATGATGTGGAAAGCGAAGCAGTTACTCCTTTATTCCACCTACGGTAACGTCTACTTTTCACCCTGACATTATAAGACTTTATTTTATCACTATAGGATAATGATGACTTTTACTTATTTAGTTTATAATTTAAGTGCATGTATTCAATGGCGTTAGCTAATTATTAGCTGTTATAATTTGAATGCTTTATACAATCTTAACCTAATAAACCATAAGTAAAAAAAATAAAAATAACATTTTAGGAGTAAGAGATCGCACACATAATTTCAGTAAACGATATATATATGTATGCTTAGTCCTATATGCTAGCGAAGTGTGGACCACATATACCAACCAGTAGCGGACACTCAACAGCTTCCATCAAAGATGTCTGCGTCGCATTTTACTTATTCGATGGCAGGAGGAGGTGCCTAACACAGAGGTCTTGGAACGTGCACAAATGTTTAGCATATTCTCCTTTCTTAGCAAGAGACGCCTTCGCTGGTTAGGTCATGTACGGAGAATGGAGGAAGGACGTATCCCAAAGATGCTGCTGTATGGAGAGTTGGCAGAAGGGACAAGACTTATTGACTTATTGGACGGCCACGCCTGAGATTTATGGACGTTTGCAAAAGGAGCAGGAGGGAAGCCAATATTGCAAACAACGAATGGGAGCTCATTGCCGAAGAACGTTCGAGCTGGCGAACAGCAGTGTTATAAGAGGGAGTAAAAAACGCAGGTGATACGTGAAACGAGGCCCTTTCAACAAAAAGAACAATAAGGATGTCAAAATCTTACCAGGAATCAATATTCTCCTGCGAGAAATGCAGTCGAGATTGTCATTCTAGGGTTGGCCTAGTAAGCCACTCGTCGAAGTGTAGGACAACATAGCAACTCCATCATCTCATTAAGACGGAAGGATGCCATATATATATATGTATGGAGACAATTATCTCAACGCTTTATTGACAGAAGTGGAGCCTATGCGTGAATAACAGCGACGTCTTGAAAAAATTGTTGATCTCCATAGATATACATTGAACACAATGTATGGCATCTTTCCGTCTGCGGGAGACGATATATTATCTTTATTGCTTGCAGCTCTTGGTGTGGCTGGTGAGACCAATCCTCGAATGGCAGTCTCTGTTACATTTCCCACACACGAATGCAGTGGAGCAGTATTTACCGGCTTTCCTCCTCGCTCTTTTTGCAGCTGTTTCCGCCCTGTTTTGGTCCTCGGCATGTAGTGATCCTGCCTTCGCGATGCCCCGCCATGAGGATCGATCCTCTGCCAACTCCTCCCAGTTTGAGATGTCAATGTTAGAGGACTTCATGTCTCTTTTGCATATGTCTAAGTATCTCAGACGAGGCCGTCCAACTGACCTTTTCCCTGTCGCCAGCTCGCTGTATAGCACGTCCTTTGGTATGCGACCAGATTGCATTCGCTTGACGTGTCCAAGCCAGCGGAGGCGTCTTTGGATTAACATGGCTGGGACGCTACACATGTTTGTTTGGGACAGGACATCCGTGTTGGGGACTTTGTCTTGCCATTTAATGTCAAGGATGTGGCGCAGGCATCTGAGGTGGAAGCCATTGAGCCTTCTTTCGTGTTTAGAGTATGTGGTCCACGACTCGCATCCATACAGAAGTGTGCTCAGTACGCAGGCCTGGTACACCTGCAGCTTAGTTCTTGTTGTGAGTTTGGCGTTTGACCAGACTCTTTTCTTCAGTCTGGCCATAACAGTTGCAGCTTTCCCTATCCTCCCACTTATCTCATCCTCCATTGAGAGGGTGCTCGATATGTTGGATCCCAGATATGTGAATCTGTCAACAGTATCCAAGTCGTAGTCGTCGATGGCGATAGTGGGGAGGGAGTCAGCGCCCTGTGCCATAATGTTAGTTTTCTTTAGGCTAATGGTCAGGCCAAACAGGCAGCGGATAGGCTGGATATCTCATTATTTATATTATTAAGCAAATAAATGCAAATTAACAAAACAATTTTTGTTACACAATTTAAGCGATATATTTATACAACCGTCTCATATTTTGCCACACATAAAGAAATAGAGTGAATATTATTCTGCTCATATATTAAACATTCAGATATTCTAAATTAATTATTTTAAACTGTTTTTAATTCATAGGTTTTCAAAAGACAATGACACTAAAACTTACTGAATACAAGATTAAGTAGTATGGCGCCGAATAATCGTTAGCCCCAGTTGTGTTTAAAGTAGCTTTGAAGATCATTGTCTCTGGTATGTAGCACATTTCTGACAGATACTCCAGTTCTACACTTTTACCTTTGGAAACTTGAGAAGTTAAAAAAAAATATATTTTAATTTCACAATGTTAACATGATAGTTCTCATCAATAAAATACACTAATCAATTAGACTCTCAATTTTTAGATCATTTAGCCAACAGCTGCTCAAAGTTAAAATTATATTTATTTGGTTAAAATATAGTACATTCGTAAGAAATCATGCTCCACCATAATGAAGAATTTAATCCTTTCATTAAAGGATCTTACGTTTTACAGCGACTTTTTTTTCTACTATTTGTATCCTGAACACAAAAATATTATGCTACTAAAAAATAAATAAAACTCTCTACTAATTGTACATATTCTACTAATATGGTAATATATTGGTAATTTCTGTGCATTCACCATAACGTATTACACAATCTGAACATATTTTAAAAAATGTAAATTCAGTCCCTGAATCATACCATTGAAATGCACCATACAAAGGACAACAAAAGAAACCGCGAGTTCTCTCATATTCCTACACTTCATAATTGATTGGGCACTTGTGAACTGAAATAATGAAATGAACATTTTAGAGGCATTGTTTAAAGCTAAATGTTGTAATGTTTAAGAAATGTTCATTAATACTAGTAAGTGATATATATATATAACTTACAATGCATAAGGAATCTATTCAAAAATATTATTCGTACAATAGTTTTAAAATAGATAACATTACAAAAGACATGATTAGTAATAATAATAATAAAGATGTTCCAAATTGGTAGAAATTCCAATAAAAAGCATCCAGTGAAGAGCATTTCATAATATTATTATCCAAAACATCTAAGCCTAACCTCACATGTTGTGTTGTAAAATAAATGTTTGATAATATGCAGTGAACTCCACACGATTTCGTAAACCTATCAACTTAATGTGGGGGTCTGCAAACCCGTTGTAAAGCTATTCATGTTACCCAAAAATAATCAATACCGCAGCTCTATACAGGGAGAGCAATGAAAGGCAGGGATTCTAATCTTATTTAACATCGAGGGTTTTTTTCATTTGTCTAATTTACATTTATGACATCAACTATGGGTGACATTTTTTTTTTTAAACATCGATGCATTATGTCACTTTTTGTAGGTAAATATAAACATGAAATAGTTTCAAGTATATTTTTTTGCAATGAAATTACTTGTGGTTTCATTATTTTATGTCTATTTAATTTGTTTAAATTAAAAAGCATCCAATTTGTTCTTTGTGTTCAGATTTCATAATTTTCTGTTTAATAATCAAAATGTAAATCTATTGATTGTCCCGATCAGATCACGTGATATTGTTTTACTTCGTCATGTCTTGTATTTTAAGTTGTCATAGGAGCTGCGAGTGTAACGTTTTTTCCTGCAGTAATGAGGTGAGCTCAGACACGAAGCCCTTGGCTGTGTACAATTTTATGAGCCTCAGTTAATATTTTTGTTTGATGAAAGAAGTTAACATTTTCCTATTTAAAGTTATATTTGTATGTACTGGCGGTTAAAAGTTAGTATATTTTCGATAGGATTTTTGTTACTATATTTCTGTGACAGCATGTGTAAGACATTTGGAAACGAGTATTTATTCTAAAACGCCAGTGATTATTCTTATTATACATTATTATAGTCAGTCATTTTTTTTAAACTGAAAACTTATAAATGCCATATGTTTATATGACTCTTATTGCACATAAGACGTAGAGATGCTGTGAAAATCGAAAGAGCTTTAAAGTGTATTTATTTCATTCAAAAGAATCACAAAAGCCAGTTCGGTCGAAAACTCAACCATACTTTATCCACAACATTGGTGGTCCATGTCCAATTCAAAACCCCACAACAAGCATTGCCATGGTGCACATGTGGTGCCCAGCAGAACCAACAGGCCCGGCTTAGCAGGGCATCACACACAATCCGCCACTTTAAAATTAAATATTTAAAACATTCTTGGAATTCAAAATTTTACACAAAAAAATTAAATCTTTTTTTTAAATCGATTGCCTTTATATTTTGCAATGTGCTGTATTTTTGCCCTATAATAATTTCACATTAATGTTTACAAGTTACAATTATTAGTTGTCCAAATACGTAAAAAAAAAAAAAGAA
>CAXITT010000057.1:1824762-1848503 GCA_964033795.1 Lymnaea stagnalis
AAAGATAAAAAAAAAAAAAAAAAAAAAAAAAAAATCAATTATTTAAAGTTGTACAATTTTGAAAACTCATGTGTTTACTAATTCTCTTACAGTTTAACGCACAGATCCGTCGTTCAGGTCCTATTCCATTATTACTTTCTTGTGCAGTGATTGCATTGTCTCGTGTTTGTTAAGCTTAGATCCTTTTTAAAAAAATGTTTACTTTATAATTTGAATGAGATTCCCGCGTCTTTACACAGAATCAGGACATCAACGCAAACATACCTGTATGTTCTGTAGCTGTGTATTTCAATACATTCAATTATTCTTATATTTTACTGCATTCACAGAAGCTCCCATGCTTTTTTTATAGGTACTTGTGTTTTTATACGAGGTTCTCATGTTTTTATTCGACGGTCCCATGTTGATATTAGTATTGGAGGTCACATATTGTTTATTTTTCAGCTTAATTTTTGCACTCAGAGTCCTGCGTTGTTAGTTGGCATTGAATAAAAAAAGTAAGCAAAGAACTCGCTAAGCTTATCAATTTAAATGCGATCATTCAATGAGCTGGAATTTAATATAAAGTTCATGACAAGGCAGTGGCGTAGCGAGGGTGTTTGGCGCCCGGGGACAAGATTCGCGCCCGGGGACAAGATCCATTTTTAGCGCCCCTTTTTCTTTTTTTTTCAACTCTCAAACCCATCATTTTCATCAATAAAATAATATCAAAGCACATTTTGGCGCCCCTAACTAGCTGGCGCCCGGGGACATCTGTCCCCCCTGCCCCCACCACGCTACGCCTCTGTGACAAGGTCTCAATCATTGAACTATGGATAAGAGTAGACACATTCTGTTTCGTCAACGAAATGTCATTTAACCTGTTTCTAAATATAGATTTGAAAAGACGTTGCCTCAAAAGATTATATAGACATCGCGCAAATAAATAAATGTATAAAAAAGAATAATATTTTTTTTAGATGTATATAAGAATTATGCGAGAATTCATTGAGAAATGTGTCTAATAAAATTTCGGACCTTTGCCGTCATTAACAATTTTAAAAAATAAAATTTATAATTTTCAAACAACAAATATTAAAGTAATACATACATGCACACGCACACATACACACATACACACACATGCACGCACAAACGCACATATCCACAGAAAGATGTATGTACAGTTCGTTCTGTGTAAAAATGACTTTCGGCCGATACCAAAAGTAAATCGAAACTCATATTTTCAGCTTCGACCGAAACCAAAATGAAACCGAAAATTAACTTTTCAGTTTCGTCCGAAGCCTAAACTAGGCCGAAAGTGATAAAATGGCAACTTTCGGCGCCGAAACCGAAGCAGAAGCCAAAATTCGGTCGGTCTTTACTATATCCTTTCAATTGTTGTAATGTTGAATTATCAAGACAACGTAATGCATTCACTTTGTTTAAATGCTAAAGAAATGTCTAAACTGACTGTCAGAAACGACCCAGTTTTTAGAATTTGTTTTACAACTATGATAGCTTCACGTCTTTCTCAGAACTATTATAGCTTCACGTCTTTCTCAGAACTTTCTCAGAACTATTATAGCTTCACGTCTTTCTCAGAGCTATAATAACTTCACGTCTTTCTCGGAATTATTACAGGTTCACGTGTTTTTCAAAACTATCATATTTTTTAAAAACTATTTTTGTTTAAAATTCTGGTGAGGCAGTTTGTTACCCACTGGCTTCTAATATGAGAAATTAATCTTCTATTTTAATTTTAATTGGCTCGTTGTAAGCAGTGCCTAACAAAGGAAGATACCATAGAGTCAACAACGACACCCAAAACAGTTTCTAGTTACAATTAATAAGATTTAGTAAGTATTAATGTAATTACAAAAGTAATAGCAATAAGAATAGCAATTTTACCTCTCAAATACTCACGACTTGAGCAAACCTTGGACGTGTGATTTTTTGTTTACTTCCTGTTTGAGAATATATTATATTCTTATTACGTCTCAATGCTGAGTTCAATGAAGTTGATATAATACATGCCATGTACACGGTCATAAATCAATCAGGTGTAACAGGGCACGGTATTGAAATCACTCTCCTCAGGTATAATGGGGGAGGGGGCAGTAATGAAACCACTTTACTCGGGCTGGTGTTGCAGGTAGTGTCAACATAACGTCACTTACGATGAGGAAGTGAATTGAACCTAAAGGTATAGACTCAATGCAATATATGTGCAGTAAGTTCTGCGTGTTACGTACGGAACAACAATGCCAGATACTAAATCCTTCCTATCACTTCCCATTTTAAAATATAAAAAATAGAAACAAATGTTAGGTTGTAAGAGTAAAATTTGAAGTACGATAAATGTCTAAGGAAGTGTTGACTGATATTGTTTTTAATTTAAATTTCATCATTTGCAACAAAATAATAATAACGTTAATCTTCAAGCAATTTGTTAACAACATATTCAGCCTTTTTCCAAAACATTTAGCCCGAGTAAACCATTTGATATTGCGCACAGCCCAATGGATCTTGCGTGTAAACTTTTTGAAATAATGTGTATAAACATATGGAGAGGTGTAGGTGACGGAATGGAGCGTCATATTGTGGAGTTTTAGGGTATCCTTAACACGGTCTATCCACCGATGGCGTGGTCTTCATTTGGTCATAACAACATAGTGCTGTTTTTTTACGAGCTAATGGGAAGATTACAATATTATGTGATAGCAAGGGAGACAACTTTTGGACACGCGTTTGGTTACCAAATATGCATCTCTGTCCCTATTTAAATTTATAACATTTTTTATTAACTGAAATCTATGCATTGTACATATGCAGTTTTTTTTTAACGGTAATAGAACTAGTTAAAGAAGTCACCGACCAAAATCTTATTCATTCAATCCATATGGAATCTACTACCCTGTTATGCTGAAGATTTCTGACGAATGCTTCTTTTCCCGCCATTGGGAGCCATGGTGTACTCATCATTAAACAATCATCCTGCCCTTCCTGAGCAATGAGTGTCTACTAGTCTACAATATAGCTAATAGCAACAGTTACTAATACAATCAACATCAACAGGTTTGTAACTAGATAGTAGTTTATTTACCACTACTCGATGAACAAGACTTGATGTATAATTTCAGAATTTGATAATACAATCACTCCAACCAAATATTAATCAATATACCAATCCAAACACTTCATCCAGTATATCCGCCATCAATTCTCTCAGCACAACAACCGCCATCTATCTTCTCTAACCACAACGAAAACTAACGCGTCACTTCCCACTACACAATTACGTCACAACACTCTCACACAAACGATACGGCTGCACATAAAATCTCTAACGAACATCTTTTCCCTATCAAACATGACAACAACACTCTACACATAACAACAGTGATTCTCATACCCTCGACATCAGGTAGTAGCGACTACTATTTATTAAGTACAGACCATGAGACGGGCGGTAAAAGAAAGGAAAATGTCTCTATTGTTTGGTTAGATGTTCAAAATATTAAGTTTTCTTTGTGAACACAATGTTCAAAATGTCATTAAGAAAAAATTAAATAATATATGAAGAAACTTGTTTAAAAGTCTTTATTTATCTCGCCACAAACAATTTACACTAAACAAGTCCAACACGCTAAAAATAATTTCGGGTGGGAAGTGCCAATGGCCAGAGGGGTAGCTAAGAGGGTGCAAGGGGACAAATGTCCCCGGGGCTAGCCAGGGCGCAAAATAGGCTTTAATTGTATTTAATGGATGAGAACAATGGGTTTCATTGTTAAGGTGGGAGGGGGCGTGTAAATGAATCTTGTCCCATGGTGCCAAACATACTAGCCATTCCTGTGACAGTGGCGTAGAAAGGGGGCCGATGGGGTAGTCCGACGACTATGTGTCACTTTTTGTTCACATTGAGTCATTTTCTGACAACTGCAGTGTTTTTATCGTAAAAGGGAATAAGTCAAAAATATTGGCCAAATGACGCGGGCTATTTACTAGTTACGCCACTAGGCAGTGTATCCATCGACACCTAAATGGGCAGCGCATCCATCGGCACCTAAATGGGCAGTGTATCCATCGGCACCTAACTGGGCAGTGTATCCATCGGCACCTAACTGGGCAGTGTATCCATCGGCACCTAACTGGGCAGTGTATCCATCGGCACCTAACTGGGCAGTGTATCCATCGGCACCTAACTGGGCAGTGTATCCATCGGCACCTAACTGGGCAGTGTATCCATCGGCACCTAACTGGGCAGTGTATCCATCGGCACCTAACTGGGCAGTGTATCCATCGGCACCTAACTGGGCAGTGTATCCATCGGCACCTAACTGGGCAGTGTATCCATCGGCACCTAACTGGGCAGTGTATCCATCGGCACCTAACTGGGCAGTGTATCCATCGGCACCTAACTGGGCAGTGTATCCATCGGCACCTAACTGGGCAGTGTATCCATCGGCACCTAACTGGGCAGTGTATCCATCGGCACCTAACTGGGCAGTGTATCCATCGGCACCTAACTGGGCAGTGTANGGGGGGGGGGGGGGGCCAACTTCTTAATTAATGAATGATTTAAAGAAAGAAAAATAGACAACAATATTCCTTTAAAAAAAAAAGTATCCATCCTTAAAAATTTCCGCTAACCTCACTTGAAATTTTGAACGCAAATAATCAAATATTTTTTTGAAAATTATAATAATTTCGTTTCTGAATATTTCCAAGATTTACATACATAATACTAGAGTAAACAGGAGATTTTTTTTAACAGTTTTGAAAAAAAGGTCTATACATTTTTATGGGTTTTTAAAATCTGGTCATTTTTATAATCGTCTATAAATGGCATAATTATGTTAAGAAGACATGAGACATTATATATTTATTAATGTGTGATTTTGTCTAAAGGAAATCTTATAAAAATAAAGTATAATTTTCTCACAATTCAGTTATTGAAATGATTACTCGGGATTTCCAACCTCACTAGCTTTATTGGGATCAATTAAAAATTGCATTCTCACATTTGTTTACCAAATCCACAGAATTTATATTTAAATTGACGATTTAAGAAGAAGAAGTGTTTCCAAAACTCGTAGAAACACAATTTTTTTTTTTTAAAAAGTATTGGCATGATAAACGAAACGAAAGGTCATACAAAAAATAATCATTTTAAAATAAAAATGGAGTAGATAATTCAATATTCCGATTTTAAAAAAAAGTAAAAGCTCTTGGCAATTTAATTTTTGAAACCCTGTTATTCAAGAAATTGTGTACAAATAATGTATCACATTTCATAAAAACACAAACGCCCGTTAAATTCTTATATTTTGTTTTTTACATTTAAAATTAAGCTAATAACTATATTATTTATAAGCCTAATGCCATCAAACAATTTATAATGAACGCCTGTCCCTACTTAGAAATGCTTGCTTTTATGGTGAAATATGAGTTTAAAACAGATTGCACATGTGTCTTACTTCGCGGAAATTATAATTGAACGTATAGACCTTTATATTGATGAAATGGTATTTGGATCGCGTGGTATTAAGTCTTAAAAGTTGTAAGGTTTCGCAAAATAAATAAATAACATTACTTTCTATAATATATGCCAACAACGAAAGTCAGATATCAGGTTACGATCAGGAGCGGCACATTTTCGGAACAAAACAATATTTACGATGGAATATCTTAAAAGCGTCTGACAAAGTTGACCTTAACTATGTATACGGATCATCAAATATATCACTGGTAGCAATATTTCATAGGTTCCATTAATTGTAATCGGTTATAGGCACCACTTACCCGGTACTAGTCTTTTTAAACGGATATAAAAATTAAATTTTAGTCTTTTAAACAAAAAAAGTTTAAACATATTTTTTTTGTACACGTTAAAAAGGTAAATATGACTGAAAGAAATATTGGTTGATCCTGCAGAGCCTGGTGTTGTGTGCACGACCCAAATGCAATGCAAGATGTGATGACCAGTCACCGTGTCTCTTGAATAACTAAAAGTACTTCCGCAGGTCCCTGACGTGTGATGTGTGTATTCAGGTCTGTCCACGGACATACGGTTTTGCGGACTGCTTATAACCAATTATATCATGTAAACGATTTACAAAATATCCCAACCATGAAATACCACACGACAAATCAATTTTTGAAGAAGCAGTCATTTTCCTTGTGAAGGGTGAAATGTTAAGAGTTAGCAAGAGAGACTACTTTTTGAAGAGCATATCACTACAGAATATGCATTTGCGTCCCTTTTTTAAGGTGTTACGACAGGTTTATCTGGTACGTCACGTATTTGGATGATTAACTGAAATAAAACATATTGGAATGCATGAATACATTACAAGGCATTTTGACATACATTTGACGGCAACTTTTGACTTGCATGAGAGGGTGTCAATGGTCTATGAGCCAGCGTTACTCTGTAAGGTTTGTGTTTGCATTTCAAAACTTTGTTCCAAGAAGGTGTTCGTTGCCCATATGAATCTGCAGGACAAAGGGCTCTTAGACTGAAAAATGTTATAAAACTCTGCTTTAGAATAAAAGTTAGGGTTAAGCTTGGGTTAATGAATTAGGGACAAATTAATTATATGGTGAAATCAATTTTGGACACACATCAGTCATAAACTTTGAATTGATCAAGGAGACGTGTAAAGATTTATTGAAATCATATAAAGGCATCTCAATCGTACACGTAGGATGAATACAGTGAAATCATATAAAGGCATCTCAATCGTACAAGTAGGATGAATACAGTGAAATCATACAGTTAAATTAGTACGGAGCGCACTAATACAATATAGATTTAAAGATGTTCGTGGTTTTGTTTTAAATCTTCTTAAACATGTTTGTTTGTTTTTCTATTGACCAAATGATTTTTTCTCTTGCCCACAGTTCGATCATCAGGTAAAACAAATATAGGTACAGCTCATGTTTATGAGTTTAATGAATGGCTGCGACTGTTCGTACCCGGGTACCAGAAGTGAGAGGTTGGGATTAAAAAAACTAAGTAAAATTTTACTGTTTGGTTTGCAAGACAAAATGAGGTATCAAATGAAAAATAATTGAATGGACTATATGTTTGTTAACTTACTTCTTCAGTTTAACTAAAATAAACTACCACAAATGAACCCGAATAGCTCGAGTCTAATGGTACCCGTGTGCGAATGGCGGCGCTGCGTGTCTGGGGTCATTTTGACTCAGTGCTACTCGGATGTCGTTTTTGGTGGTTTATTTTAGTTAAACTGAAGAATTGGGTTGACAAACGTATATTCCATTCAATTATTTTTCAATTGATACATTATTTTGTCTAACAAACCCAACAATAATATTTTAAATAGCTTTTTTAATCCCACTCTCTCACTTCTGGTACCCGGGTGCGAATAGCCACTTCGTTAATGAATTGTTAAGACCAGCCATATCGTATTTATTTTAAACAAGAGAAGCATTGTCTTTTAAAAATATTTATTGTTATGTAGTGTTATTTTATAGTGATGGCGCCTTGTAGTGTTATTTTATAGTGATGGCGCCTTGTTCATCTTTAGACCGTGCCATTTAATGTATTTACTAAACAGACAGGTAGAACTCCAAGCGACGGTGAGGTGAACTAAGTGTCTCGACAAGTGACGTGAACTTTGTGACTTAACTAGTTACGTGAACTGTATGTCTCGGAAAGTTATGTGAGCGGTGTGTGTCTCAACCAGTGACGTGAACTGTGTGTCTCAATAAGTAGCATGAACTGTGTGTCTCAACCAGTGACGTGAACTGTGTGTCTCAACCAGTGACGTGAACTGTGTGTCTCAACCAGTTGCATGAACTGTGTGTCTCAACCAGTGACGTGAACTGTGTGTCTCAGCCAGTGACGGGAATTGTGTGTCTCCACCAATGACGTGAACTGTGTGTCTCAACCAGTGACGTGGACCGTGTGTCTCAACCAATGACGTGAACTGTGTCTCAACCAATGACGTGAACTGTGTGTCTCAACCAATGACGTGAACTGTGTGTCTCAACCAATGACGTGAGCTGTGTTTCTCAACCAATGACGTGAACTGTGTGTCTCAACCAGCCATGTAAACTGCATCTCTCGAAGTTTCTTCTTACCACCTCAATCGGTGATCAGACAACGACTTCTGCCTATTGATCTATTCTTGGGTATTGATTTTACTTTAAGTTATATTGGGTTAGGTTGTATAGAGAGCCTGGATGTTTTCCAACAGAAGATTTTTCTTGTTGCCTTTTTAGCTTCTGATCAATATAAAGCACCATTTTCGGTGATGATCATTTCAAATGATGTGGTCCAGCTGACTGCATTGGTCAGTTGGACATGGTGTGCAGACCCTGGCCAGGCGAAACAGTCTCTATGATGCACAGACATTAGGTCAGTTGAAACAACGTCATAGTGTCCTTACGTAGGTCAGTGAAAATACTTTCATGTGTACATAAATAGGAAACAGTTTCCTGGCGTACAGATCTGGGTCAGTGCAAACACTTTCATGGTGCGCAGACCGGGGTCAGTGAAAACAGTTTCCTAGTGTACAGACCTGGCTAAGTGAGAAGCGTTTCCTGGTGTACAGACCTGGGGCCATTGAAAACACTTTCCCTGCTTCAAAGTTATGTTGTCTTTCCGGATAATGTAACTTTGTAACAATTTTGTAACATGACCCGGCTACACATTCCCTTACCCCAGCCCTTCCACCCCCTATTTTAAAAAAAAAAGAAAGCAGTCGAATCGCTAACTTTTGAAATAGAGCTCTAAAAAACCAAAGCACCAATTTGTGTGTTATTGTATTCCGTCTCCCCGGTCCTCGCATCTGGCCACTTGTCGGCTACATGACCCCCGCACCTCTTCCACAGCAGCTCGCCGGTACAAAGTGCTCACGCTCAAGGTATTGGTTACATTTAGTTAGAAAACATCGGCGAAGCATCCACGCTGTGACGGGTTGGGTAAATGTTTATTTCTGGTTGAGCGGACCCCGGCGCGTGAGTTTCGGCTTACGACATAATGAGCCAGGAACTGCGAGCCTTTCAAACTGCATTCACGTTTGGCTCATTTGTGGAAATGGGTGTGTGGGGGGAAAAAAAAGGGGAGGGGGGGGGGGGTTTTGGTAAGTCGAACTATCAGGAAATAGACATCGGGGCTATAAATGAAACACGTTTTTATTGTTTTCTTGAAATGCTTAAACAAATAAAATAAAATATCTATTTCTAAACTTGAATATTAGTGGCTGTCTCCTGTTTGTATGTCTTTAGTTTATGTTGTTGTTTTTGGGGGGTTTGTTTGTTGTTCCGCTTGTTTGTTTGTTGTTCCGCTTGTTTGTTTGTTTGTTGTTGTTTTTTTAACTGAACAGGATTTTTGATTTGAAATGAGATTTGGAAATATTTTTTTTTTAAATTGATTTATATTTACAATTAGTTTTCATAAAGGTTTACCTTGTTTCAAGGACACAGCGTAGTCGGGTGGTGCAGAGGTGTCTAGGAGATGTTGTCGGGACTGCAGTTGTATGGTTAGGGGGAGTACATGATAATTTAGTGTGATTTGACCGGTTCTCTCCTGAACAAGACAAATTTTCTCAGATTATCACGGGATTCGATCACATATAGACAGATTTTTATTTGTGATTAAATTATTGGAAATGCTTCAAATAGTAAGGACGTGGTAAGTGGGAGCCTTTATCAGAAAAAAACAACAGACAGACTATTCGTTTGAGTGATTTAGATTTCGTAATATTGGATTTGTGTATACAGTTTCGGGAATAGACAAGGGTGGATGGAAGGCACACACATAGTCGCAAAAATGTAACAGGGTGGCCTGCGGTTGGCAGGGAATCCCCTGGCCCTAGAGCCCTAGAGTATGCCGGATCGTAAAGCAACAAAAATTATCTATAAATGCAGAAACTTAAGAACAGGCGGCTCACCGGTTGACCAAGACTAAAATGGACTGACGGTGAAGATAAGGGCTTACACCAGCTGGCACTGGGGGTCCGTGCATGGATGCGAAAGCCGTTGATCGATTTGAATGGAAGGTTCTGGTGGAGCATGTCAGGGCCCTACATGGGACATACCGCCACTGATGATGATGATAAAACTTGCAGAAGTATGGAGGGAGGTATTCAAATTTAACATAACAGCATCACATATAGTCCAAATATATGCTTGTTACGTAATCGTTTCAGGACGATTCAAATGTAGAGATTATTGCGTCTTGGGCAGTTTTTGACTTAGCCGCTCCCTCATACTGACAACGACCACTAGACATCGTATTGGATTACACCACAAACCTAAACCGCAAAAGGTGTATGACGTGGACCCTCAAGAACTGGGCCCTGGTAGGGCTCCCACCCACTCCCACCCCCCATTTTCGCCCCTTCCCTACTTTGCGCGTGATTTATTGTAGTGATGTGTTAGTTCACGTATTGCTGGACACACGTCGCTAGAACCAATCGATGTAAAACTGAATTGAAACCGGTCTGTCGCCATGCTGTTGGTCAACGAGACATATAATGGCATACCCAGAAAATAAAACTAATCGAGAAGAAAAGTTACAGCATTTCTGTGTTTAATTATGTGTTGTTCCTCCGTGCAAACACAAGAATCACAAAGTTTCTTTGATGGGGGGGGGGGGTAAACGATATGTGTGTTCTGTGAAGATGTTATCTCGCCAGTTGGTCTCAAACTTGTGACGCGTTAATGGGGAGGAGCTGGGCGAAACAAGGGTAGATAATGCGTCAGAATAACAGACAGTCTGGTGATCTCCCAGTTTGACACGTCACCACAGAAGAAAGTCTAGCGACCCTCCAGCCTCCATGTTTGATAGACGCCCTCCCCCCCCCCTTTTTTTCCATTCCCCTCCTACCACAAGGCGCTGGTTATCCCTGCTACAAATGTATATAAAGACCCCTCCCAAAGACCCCTCCCCCCTCCCCCCTAAGCTCAGAAATTACCTTTAACCTTGAGACCCAACACCCAGTGGGCCCCGTACATGTTAAATATTCCCAGAACAACGTCTCTTTCTCTGACATTCCTTCAATAACAGAATACACCGTGAGAGTGTCCCAGGCATGCACGTGTAATGCCCGTCCACGCCCCAGGGGGTCACCAAACAATCCCATCACCGGCAATCTGCCTTCAACAATGGTACCCCACCCCCTTTCAGCAGTCAAGAACTGTATAGCCTTCCTTGGACCGCGACCGAGCCACCCTCTATTGTTGCAAAGAAACTTTAGATCATCTGACTCGCAGCAGAGCCCCTTATTCTTCTTCTCCTTCTCATTCTGCACTTGTTGCTTCGGCCCTAGGATGGCGGAGGGAGAGGCGTCCTCAGGCCGGAGTCTTCTATCTTCGGTGTCTTACCCCCCTCTTCATCCGCTCCGCTTTGAAGTTTTGTAGACAAAACGAATGAAAACAAACATGGGCTGTGAAAGGCTCGGCTGCGGCGAGTCGCTCGGTCTGGGGTGGAGTCGTCCGTTCACAAACACATGCACATGAAAAGGAGGCCGGCTCGAGGATGTCGTCTGCTTCTTAAAAAATCTTTCAATGCGGCATTAATTCTCAGGTTCGTTGTTTATTTACACATGGTTCGTGGGCATTTATACATGGTTCGTGGGCATTTATACATGGTTCGTGGGCATTTATACATGGTTCGTGGGCATTTATACATGGTTCGTGGGCATTTATACATGGTTCGTGGGCATTTATACATGGTCCGGGGCATATTTTGACCCACGCACCGCTCAGGAATCAAATTCTTATATTGATTAAAGAGAGCTCGGGTCAATGCTATTATGATATTGTTCAAGATTTAAAGAGACATCGATGAACATGTGGATTTATTAAAAGCTAATCCAAGTATGGATGCTAAAGGCGTGACGAATAGGTGAAATGTATTTCAATGGATTCTCTGTCACTGTTACATAGATATGATTGAGTAAATGGCGTTTTTTTAAAGTTTAATTTTTTTTTTTTTAAACACGTCTATTGCACATAGTAAGCTATCTATGAAATAAATCATCAAACTATTTGAATAACCCGATAGCCACGAATTTAAAATTCGCGCGTACTTACTAAGACACAAGAAGATGATGCCCGTGTATGACAGGGTTACAAATTGTAAGGCTGATTTCAACTTATTTCACCTGTTTTATTAAAAATGCGAGAACCAAAAAACAGTCTTATAAAAAAAAATATATGGTTTCAAAAGGCAGGTAGGCACTGTAACAAATATCCCGAGTGCTAAATCTTAAACGTTATTTCTATTTTTGTTAATTTTTTTTTAAAAGTTAATATTGACAATTATGAGGAAGTAAGGATTTTGTTTAAAAACTAACTTAACCAAAACGACCACTGGGTCATATGGCACTAGGTAGGCCTACTCATACTCTACGGAAAAGTCGGTGAAGATCGATAAGTCGGTTTTAACAAATATAATTAATATACATACCGGTGTATATATCAATACACATATCAGTATAGTATCGGTTCACGTATCAGTATACATATCAGTATAAAAATCAGTATACATATCAGTACACATATCAGTGTGCATACAAGTATAAGTACATAACCCGTTATCAGTATACATACACTTGGCCTCTAATTCAATTAAATAACTTTTTTTTTAAAAATAGATGTTTGAACGATAAAAGTTATAATGGATCAAATCAATTCCCCAAGTTTACATTTGTTTAAAGTTTGGTCATGGTAATAATTCTCAAGAAGAAAAAAGAATGACATTCTCCTAGCTGAAAAGTTTGGATTTTTAAATTTTGTTTTATTTTTACCCTGCGTCCGCGCTCTTTCCTCGCATTTCAGCTTACGAGCATTTTTCACGCCATTTCTAATTATTTGTTATTCCTTGTGAAATGTAGCTAACCAGAAGTGATATCTGATCGACCGTAGGAGGCGGAGGAAAGGGGGCCCCACTAATCTGGTGAGTAATGGAGACGAGGGGGTCACATGAAAGGACGGGTCCGTGTTTACCTTGACGGTAACCGAGCTGGTACAACGGGGGTAACACAAAGATGGTAACAGGCGCGACGATTGGGGCTTTCTTTCCTTTAACTGGTGCTCTCCACTAGTCATCGGGCAGCAGAGGCGTACCTACCTAGGGTCGGATGGGGTGGGTGCCGCCATGGAGGGATGACAGGATTTTTATGGGTTATTTGTTTGTTGTTACGGTTCACAGAAATGCTTATTCTTCTTCTTCTTTCTTCTTCTTCATTTTGAGGGCCCACCATCAATGAATTGATCATTCTGGCCTCCTATGTTTCAGAGGGGTTTGCGATGTTACTGTGCATGGGTTTCGATGGGATGCTTCATTGGTTGTAAGGGCGACTCAACAGTGGTGTTATGAACTGAGGGTTGGAATACAGGAGGCAATAGACACAAATGTGTTGAGTGTAGCTGCCTCAACTGTTGCTTTTGGAAGTTTGTTCCAGTCCCCTGTTGTCTTCGGCAGGAATGGGGAGCTCTTGTACTTTGTTCTTGTTTTACAAGCCGGAACTGTCTGTCGTGGCTTCGTCGCAGTCTAGGGGGAAGATGAACGAGTTTCTTTTGATTCAATCGATCATGTAGGATGACGCTCTTCTGACGTCATACTACTCCATCGGATAAAGTCGTATTAAGATATGTGACTTCATTTCTTACTGACTGAATTCATGTTTTACTGACTGACTTCGTTTTTTTTTATTTACTGACTTCATGTTTTATTTACTGACTTCATGTTTTACTTACTGACTTGATGTTTTACTGACTGACTTCATGTTTTACTGACTGACTTCATCTTTTACTTACTGACTTTATGTTTTACTGACTTACTTGATGTTTTACTGACTGACTTGATGTTTTACTGACTGACCTGATGTTTTAATGACTGACTTCATGTTTTACTGACTGGCTTCACGTTTTACGGACTGACTTCATATTTTACTGACTGACTTCATGTTTTACATTTTCATTTTTTTGCATCAATGAAGAATCTTATCTTATCTTATTGACAGATAATATTATACCACTCGCCCAGATGTCACAGAATTTAGTCCACAGGCACCGCAGTCACACATTCTGTTATACCACTGACACAGCCATCACAGATTCCATCTGTCAAACACGCTGAGCTAGTAGACCAGTGCTTTTCCGAACCGTGTGCTTTCAACACATCATGTAGATGTGTCACGTGACAATAAGCCTTATCAACACAGACGCATTTCTAAAAACAGGTGTTGTTTTGAATCACTGGATATAAATTAAAATAAAAAGTTATTTACAAAAATAAAAAGTTTTAAATATTATATTCAAAGTACACACTTCAACCACGATTGTTGTGTAAATAGTTGTGGTCGATTGTTGTGTAAATAGTTGTGATCGATTGTTGTGTGAATAGTTGTGATCGATTGTTGTGTGAATAGTTGTGATACTTCACGAGGAAATTTGAGCAAAAATTAATTTTTTTTAAATCAATTTCAAAAACAAACTTTGTTTACTAAACTGGAATAATTTGCAGACATGTGTAAACATTGGGGAAAAACGAAACATGGAAGGAAAAAGAAGTAATAATAGCCGTAATGTGTATCGAATTTGTGCTTTGGGATCACCAGACAAGATCGTGATTTGGAAATAGAAAGCGAAAGAAGAAAAAAAAAATTTTGAAAGTTATCCAAGCCAAGATGGCGGTGTGCGAGCTGAACCTGCTAATTCCTACCGGCGGAAGCCTAGGGGTCGACCAGGACTTCGATGGATTGGCGATGTAGATAAGGACTTACACCAGCTGTGGGTCCGTGCGTGAAGGCGGAAAGCAATGGGTCGATCCGAATGGAGGAATGTGGTGGAGCTGGCCAGGGCCTTACATAAGCTGTGGTGCCACTGATGATGGAAGCTGGCCAGGGCCTTACATAAGCTGTGGTGCCACTGATGATGGAAGCTGGCCAGGGCCTTACATAAGCTGTGGTGCCACTGATGATGGAAGCTGGCCAATTACATAAGCTGTGGTGCCACTGATGATGATGGAAGCTGGCCAGGGCCTTACATAAGCTGTGGTGCCACTGATGATGGAAGCTGGCCAGGGCCTTACATAAGCTGTGGTGCCACTGATGATGATGGAAGCTGGCCAGGGCCTTACATAAGCTGTGGTGCCACTGATGATGATGGAAGCTGGCCAGGGCCTTACATAAGATGTGGTGCCACTGATGATGATGGAAGCTGCGGACCATTTACGCTGATTTAAGAGAAAGCTCATCGTACTTCCGGGGTGCTGAAATCCAAGTCTACGATTGGATGAGGAATCAATTTTCATTCAACTCAACGATGAACTTTTCAACTACATCAGAAGAAAAAGAAATCGAAATAACAAGGGATTGGAATATTGATTGATGAATGACGAAGATAATTTGGCCTTTTGGGTTTGTGTTTTAAAACCACATGCACATTATAAATGTAAAAAAATTTCACGTGATTAGTTGTTTCCTGCTGTGTTGTTGTACATTGCGGTATTGCGTGTTTTTTGTCTCTGTATGTCCTTAAAATGGTTTAGTTTGGCCCATCTCCTTACAATGGTAAACACGAATTATTGTGTCGAAGAGGAGATGTTTGTAAACAAACGTGTGCAGCCAAGATTTTTTAAAAAAAATGAACCACCAACATGAACGTGTGCCGCCAACTTTGTTTGGAAAGTTCTGCTAGTCTAGCGGTTCTGAGCCTGTGGGTCGTGACCCCTTTGGTGGTCGAACAACCCTTACACAGGGGTCACCTAAGACTATCGGAAAACACATATTTATAAAGTATCAATGAGAATAATTTTATGATTGGAGGTCACCACAACAAGAGAGACTGTATTAAAGGGTCGCGGCATTAGGAAGGTTAAGAACCACTAGTCTAGTAGATAGTCTCTACCAAAGAAATTTTTATGACGTCGAGACAGGAATATTTTAACATCGGAGCTAGCGGTAGAAAACCATTTATTGACTGGAAATCTGGTTGGACGGAGACCGAACTAGTAGGGAGACCTCTTCTCCGAAGCTAAAAAACCGCTACGTCCCGACCGAACAACTCCCTGGGCGGTGGGGCGAGGTAACGAAACACCTTCTCTCCGGAGAGGAAGCAAAGCCGTTCAAACCCAAGGAGAGTGGACCGCGAACGCTTTAAACGCAGCGTTTTTAGTCGATCGGACGTCCCCCAGGCCAGAGGGGGGAGGTTCCTGGCGTGCTTCCGCGCGGTCTGGCGGCGGGGAGACCTGGCGTCGGCCCGTGTGGGGCTGATAATAGCATTGAGTTAGCGCTACTAAACTATTGATTAAGATGGGAATAACGACGTTGTAACGTTGAGGCCTTTCTCAGCAAAGTATAACGCCTTTCCTTCACTTTAAAATATGTCCTGATATTCTCTACTCACTGGCCAATATCTTTATTTTATAATGACTTGCTTTGTAAAATGTTCAATGACAAAATATTCAGATGTTATAAGAAGTGCGTATTCTTTAGCTAATAATGTTATCTGCTGCTTCTCTCTAACCGTAGCGATGGTACTGAAAACATGCGGTCAGATAAATCTTTACATACACACACAAAAATATTTTTAAAAACTCAAAAGCTTTTTTTTGTTTTTAAATTTCAAATCCCATTGGTCCTCCTCATTGAACCCGTTCTCAGCTCAGCTTCTCCCACATTTCATGAGATACCTGTCTCCACGCCCCTGACGCATCTAAAAAGACGGCCTGGAAACAGAAGACGATTGAGTCGAGAATTGTTTTCTTTCGGGCGATTTGAACCGCTATCGCGTGTCGTTCTCCCCTCCAGATTAGCTCGGCCGGTTGGATCACACGAGCAGGGTACACATGGAGTCGGCCCCTTTGAAGTCGTACGCGAGTAAACATGGCGTCCCGAGACACCCCGGCTCTCGAACGGCGCGTCCTCGGGCACGCAGCACGGAGAAGCAGAAGAAGAAGAAGAAAAAGAAGAAGAAAAAAAACTCCAGTTGCAGCAACACAAGAGAAAGAGAGAAAGACGAACGGACGGGGTCTGTGGGAATCTTCCCGAGGAGATACGCGATAAATAGGACCACGTGACAGAACAGGGGAAGGGGGGGGGGGGGGGGTTTGGAGTTTACTTAGTATATAGTTAAGATTAAGATTTAGAGTTATCTCTCATTACAACAGCGGTTTTAGGATTAGCAGTAGAGCAGTATTCTTTATCTCTTTCTTTCCTTTTTTTAAATTTTTTGTGCGTAAATCTTTGGCCGCTTTTAAAAACCCAAAGGTTTAGTTAGACTATTTAAAATGAAATTTCAAAATAAGGACAAAAAAAAAATTAATTTTAACCTTAAGAAAACAATATAACCCTTATTTTAAATAGTTAAAGAAAGTTATTGTTTAAGGAGGATATTATTACTATTTTTATTGTTCGTCAAACCTGTTTTTAATGGTCAAATGCCAGGGCCAGCTGAAACCCATTTTCTCTTAGTGACGTCACTAGCGATAAATTGTTTTTTGGAATCATCTTGACAGCAGAAAAAGATATCTAATGTCATGATTAGATTTTGATATTTGTCCACATCGCTAAACCGTTACATTTCAATTGGGGGGGGGGGGAGAGAAAACTTCAACCGCGTCTATTTGTAGTTCTAAATATAAATTTTTACATAGCCGGGGATTAATGTAAGAGTTTGTTGTTTTTTTTTATGTTTTCGTTGGACGTTTTTTGTTTTTTGTGTTGAAAATCCAAGGTCTTGTCTATTCTCTTTTGTACTGTTGTAGGGTTTTTATAACTTTAATCCGTTTTAAAATTTGGCTCATCAGATGAACAAGACGTAAGAAGGGCCTGAACAAAAATAGCATACAACTTACAATGAAAATACAATACCAAAGATATTGATACTAACAGTGTTCAATTGAATAGTACGGTTACCGTTCAAGTTATATAAAAATACAAAATCAAATGGAAAAAAAACAACAGAAATTAAAGCTGTATTAATTTAAAGCACAGCAAGTAAAAAAAAAGTATAATCCTCGAGAGATTCAAATATTAATTTACAAACACACACACAAAAATAAAAGTTATCATCTGGTACGCATATTACGTCTCGCAAATGTTTATGGAAAATAGCAAAAATCTCTCTCAGCTCGGAAAGCTGCCACCTTATCTATCAGGGAAAAGTTTGAACCGTCCAGTAAAGAAATTCTTGAAATTGCTAGCATTCTTCAGAAGTATTGGACCAAATTCAAACAAAAACAACCTTTTCCCAATCAAGGGCCGGAGGGGGTTGGAGAGGGTTGGTACAGCTCCACACATTTATTCGGTGACATCAATATCAAAACCAAAAAATAATAAGGGGGGGGGGGAGGAGTGAATGACCATTAGCTCTTCTTCGAATAAAACTTAGGTCAGGACAAAAACTTAGGTCAGGACAAAAACTTAGGTCAGGACAAAAACTTAGGTCAGGACACATGCTATCAAATATTCTGAATGTCTAAACCGTTAAATTTTTTGAAACTAGGGGATTGAAAATGCCGAAGTCAGAGTCCACGTAATAGCAAATTTAAAAAAAAATATATATTTAATTGTGAACAAAATGACTTCTTCCAAACGAGATGACAATTTTATTGAGCTCAAAATGTAAAAATAGTATATACAATTAATATTATAAGTATACATGGGAACTTCCCTTGCAATACACCATACTCTTTATTTGTTAAAAACAGGCAAAGCATGGGGAAATAAAAATGTAAAAATATTTTGGAGGGGGTGATGTAATGTTGTCGTGTTAGGACAAAGTTAAGAATTTTACCGTCGTAACAAAATTCCATGTTGAGACTATCACTCCTCATGTAACACAAGTCCATGTTGAGACTGGCACTCATGTAACAAAAGTCCATGTTGAGACTATCTCTCATGTAACAAAAGTCCATGTTGAGACTGGCACTCATGTAACAAAAGTCCATGTTGAGACTATCTCTCATGTAACAAAAGTCCCTGTTGAGACTGTCACTCATGTAACAAAAGTCCATGTTGAGACTATCTCTCATGTAACAAAAGTCCCTGTTGAGACTGTCACTCATGTAACAAAAGTCCATGTTGAGACTATCTCTCATGTAACAAAAGTCCGAGACTGTCACTCATGTAACAAAAGTCCATGTTGAGACTATCTCTCATGTAACAAAAGTCCCTGTTGAGACTGTCACTCATGTAACAAAAGTCCATGTTGAGACTATCTCTCATGTAACAAAAGTCCATGTTGAGACTATCTCTCATGTAACAAAAGTCCCTGTTGAGACTGTCACACATGTAACAAAAGTCCATGTTGAGACTATCTCTCATGTAACAAAAGTCCATGTTGAGACTTTCTCTCATGTAACAAAAGTCCCTGTTGAGACTGTCACTCATGTAACAAAAGTCCATGTTGAGACTATCTCTCATGTAACAAAAGTCCCTGTTGAGACTGTCACTCATGTAACAAAAGTCCATGTTGAGACTATCACTCATGTAACAAAAGTCCCTGTTGAGACTGTCACTCATGTAACAAAAGTCCATGTTGAGACTGTCACTCATGTAACAAAAGTCCATGTTGAGACTATCTCTCATGTAACAAAAGTCCCTGTTGAGACTGTCACTCATGTAACAGAAATCAAGATTGAGACCACGTTACAAAAGTCCAGGTTGCATAAAGTATAATATCGACTAAACTGTATGTGTATGTTGGGCACAGTGAGCGGGAAAAGTTGCATGAAAAAGTCACAATAAAAAAATCACAGGTGATACTTAAATGTATTCTCTGTGATACTCTTTTTGGTACTTTACTTTGTTCCCGTTGTATTTTACTTTGTTCTCTGTGGTTTGGTCCCGTAATAAATTACTTTTTCCTGGTTGTACTATACTTTGTTCCTGGTGGTAGGCAATACGCGCCTTAGCTATATCAAGAACAAGCGTATACGGAATAACCATTACATTTCACGCCCAAAATGTGAAGATATGGATATTTTTTTATCGGTTGCGACAACACCACGGGTCTATGCGGACGACAATGTTTACATTTTGTTAGGTAAATTAAAACTCACGAATCGTGTACAAATACACATTTCCCACCAAACAACTGATGATATCTTATCAGTGGTCTTACAAGGGCAGGTTATTGACATAAGAGAATGACGCAAATTTAATGATGGTACGAAATGTGTGTTAATACTTTTTTTTTAAAATTCCAATCCCAACTTCCTCTGGCACAAAATCCACTTTGAGAACCATTGAACTCATTCGGGGTAATTTTGAAATTACAGTATCTCCCCACAGTTCTATGTGGGTTTTATTTTATTTTGATGGGCCTTGGTCTGAAAATGGTGAGGGAACCACTGGACTACTGATTAGTGGCTGTTATTTTTTTAATTGATTTGTTTTTCCGATATGAAAATAATTAATGGCCCTTTTTGATCTCATCATAAGCGATTACGCCAAATTTGATCGCAGCGTTTTAACATTTTATTAAAATTAATATTAACAATAATTAAAAATAGATTTTTACTTTTCCCCTTTAAAACTCCGAAATTGAGTTAGTTATTACATGGTTTGCCAACATAAGGATATTTAAATATTTAATTCCATATGTTAACATACGTTTTGAAATGAAGCCATTAAAATTAGAAACCAGACTTGCGAAAAAGAAAATCAATTCAAATACCTAGATCTGTTGGTTTTTTTTTTTAAAGAAAGAATTACTAACAGAAATAAAAGAAGACTATCAGCCGGAAACAGGGCACACTACAGTGGTCAGAAAATACTCAAAAGTAAAATTATAAGAAGAGAAACAAAGAAAACTATTTATAAAAATGTAATCAGACCAGTTGTGACATATGCAAGTTAAACAAGGACCCTAACAAAAACGGCAGAAAACCTGTTAAATACATGTGAGAGGAAACTCTCAGGAAAATAAATGGACCAACAAAGGCTGTTTATGAATGGAGACTACGAACCAACCAAGAATTTTAACGTTTATATAAGGATCCCACGATAGAATCAGAAATAAAATTTAAAAAAAAGGGGCAGGCTATACGCTGGGCAGGACGCTTAGAGATAATGCCTAATGACAGAGGAGTGAAGAGGGCACATCACCAAAACACAAACGGCTCAAAGGTAGACGTAGTCTTTGGCTTAGATGGGTGGATGATGTGGAAAAAAATCTCCAACTGCTGGGAATCCAAGCATGGACAAGAAAAGCCTGAGTTAGGTCTGAGTGGAAGGAAGTGGTGAGACGGGTCAAAGCCCTACATTGGCTGTAGCGCCACGGGGTTGGATGGATTTGTCACGTGATCGCAGCTGCCTATAGCTTTCCCCAGAAAATATCCTCAAACTCTTTTTATTACTTCATGGCGTCATGGGGCTGGTTTCCTTATTAACAAAGTATTACAAATGAGTGGTTAATCACTAGCCATTTTCTTGGGTTGGTCACTAGCAATTTTTTTTTTGGTTGGTCACTAGTTATTTATTTTGGTTCGTCATTAACCATTTATTTTGATTTGTCACTATCCATTTTTTTACGTTTCTCACAAGCCATTTATTTTGTTTGGTCACTAGCCATTTACTTTGGTTTGTCACTAGTTATTTATTTTGGTTGGTTACTAGCCATTTATTTTGGTTGGTCACTAGCCATTTATTTTGGTTTGTCACTAGCCATTTACTTTGATTGGTCACTAGCCATTTACTTTGGTTTGTCACTAGCCATTTACTTTGGTTGGTCACTAGTCATTTACTTTGGTTTGTCACAAGCCATTTATTGTGACAATTATGTGTTGCAACCATGTGTTGCTGTGTTGCTCCGGGTTGAAATGGCTAGAAAGACTTTGATATTGTATGCTTGTAATTAGTTTTTGTAGTGTTGTGTTTGTTTTAAATGTGGTGAATTATAGATATGTTTTTTGTTGACTTTGTACCGCGCTTCGAGCCTTTGGGGATGAAGCGTGTTTTTGAAATGAACTTTATTATTATTATTATAAAAAAAAAATTTCTCAAAAAAAAAAAAAAAAAAAAAAAAACATACTTGTGTTAATATGCTTGAATAAATAATAAGAATGCTTAATAATGCTTAATAAGAATGCTTGAAAAAGAAATAAAGTGTTTTAAAAAAGAAAGTGGGGGTGGGGACTTTGACCATAAAGGGTTAATCATTAATCAGCAAAAGCTGCATCACGCAACGACCAACAAAAAAGAAAGTGGGGGTGGGGTGATAACGCGTTTGTCCCTATGTTGGAGTTGTACATACTAGGGGTAGCTGTTTGAAACTACAACTGCTACACAAACCTTCAGCGTCATTTGTTTTAATACAAACGGCGAGGGGCGACACAGAAACGACACAAACGACCAACAATCACAAGCCTAAACTTTGAAGATAATCTTGTTAGTTCACTTTGATCATTTACGTGTTTGAATGCAAACTCGCGTGTACGACTGTCCAACATGAACATCAGTTGGGTCTCGGGGGATAAGATAACTATCAACGCGTCCCCCCCCCCAACCCGTGCTCAACAATTGGAGGGTGGGGGAGGGCTGATGCTGTTAAGCTTGTTGATATGTGTTTGGAGGCACAAACAAGACAATTCAAGCGAGGAACACTACTCTGGGCTGGCGCTGTTTGGCACACACGAAGAAACTGCAAAGTCTGGCACGTGTAATACTACAAGAGGGGCATCTTAAGAAATGTAATACTACAAGGGGGCACCTTAAGAAATGTAATACTACAAGGGGGCACCTTAAGAAATGTAATACTAAAAGGCGGCACCTTAAGAAATGTAATACTACAAGAGGGGCACCTTAAGAAATGTAATACTACAAGAGGGGCATCTAAAGAAATGTAATACTACAAGGGGGCACCTTAAGAAATGTAATACTACAAGGGGGAACCTAAAGAAATGATTTTTAAGTTTTTTTTTTTTTTTTTTTTGTAAAATTTTTTTGTTTAATTTTTTTTTTTTTTTTTTTTTTTTTTAATTTTTTTTTTTTGCAGTTTAGGAGCGCGAAAATGAGTAGGTAAGGCCAATATTATATAACAGATGTAATATATTTCTAGAAGCTAAGTGAAGTTAAAAACGCAAACATATACAAAAACTTTTTTTTAACAGAAGGATAGTATGATTTACTATTTCATGTATATACATTTCACGAGCGCTGAATATGATTGCACCCTTTTTTTTTCGGTAACAAAACATTAAAATCCGTTTCGGGGAAATACGAAAAAAAAATTAATTATTAGACGTTGAAACTTCGCTTTAACCGAAGAAATTATAGAAAATGTGTTCCATTAAATGCTGGGAACAACGGGTCATAACTTCTAGTGTCTATGAATTTTATAGGAAGCGCGTACCTTGTTGGTGTACGTTTACTCTCTAAACCAAGTAAACTGTTCGATACTTTATTTTTAAAATTCAACTGTCGACTGCGTTAATTATACTTATTGACTAAATCTCTCCGTCAGCTGGCAACAAATAGTCTTCACGTGCAATACAGTTCTTGATTTGTCAACAGTTCCTTCAGACATACCTGCTATAACCGCATGTCTCTGGGAAATGTCGAATGGCATCTCTCTGCCCCAATTGCATCGTCGCACCCTGTCACCATGCTATCGTCCCACCGCATCACCATATTATCACCACCCCCCCCAACAACCGTCAGAAATTATAGAGGGCAACCCGCCTCGAGTGCCGACAACTTTAAGATTTCACTGTGTTCAAAGCGCTGTGTTAAAATCAAATTTCTCCAAAAAAAAAAAAAAAAAAAAAAAAA